>ML312631.1:0-95514 GCA_005239505.1 Nicotiana paniculata
ATTTAGTATGCATCTACTTGAGAGAGAGTGCATATTTAGGTAATTGTTTGAACAACACCACTCTTAAAGTATAGACGAAAGTCATAACCAAGGGTTTAGAAGTTGGATTAGAATAACGATACTTCGGGTGCAATATAAAGTGAACGGTAATGCAATTTGACTAGCGTAACTTGAGAGAGTACGACTAGTAAATTATCATAATTACTTGAGAGAGATTTATGGTAGATAGAATGTTCATGATTGATATAAAGAATTAGTCAAGTTATAGGAAATATCTGAGAAGTAAGTTCACCAACGGGGGATANCTAAGAGAGACTAGAGAGAGAGAGACCAGCGTAGAGAGATGAAGGAGTCTGGGAAAATGAGGGGGTTGGTGAGGGGTCGTGTGAATTAATTAAGGCAAGTTGGATCTGGACCGTTGATCTCATATGATCAACGGCTAAGATCACGCATGAGGTTGGGCGGAGTATAATTTGAAGACTGGGCTGGGTCAATTGGGTTAATGAAATCAGATGAGGTTGGGTATAATTTTGGCTATGTTTTAAATAAAAGGTGGCTAATTATTAAATACCCATAAAAAAGATAAATAATTAGTAAAAAATAGCTAATAATTGTATGAAAATAAAATTAAGTTTAAATAGCAGAATTACAGTAAATAAATAATATAAATGTAAAGAATGCATAAATTTCGAATTAAAACAACCCAAAGTATTCAATTGGGCTATAATTGTAATTTTATTGTAATTAAAATTAAATGAGACTCAATTGGCTAATTTATGAAATAATTGAATCCTAATGGACAAAAATGATTAAAATAGCATACTGAGCCGGGAAACACTTTGAAATTATTTATAACATAATTTATGAATAATTATTTAAATATGAAATATTAAATAAACATGAAAATAATTTAATAAAAATAGGAAAAAATACTCATTATTACAAATAGTGATTTTGAAAGCTTATATGCAAGTTTGAAAATAATTTGAGAAAAAATTGGGTATCAACATGGGTTAATATATAAATGTTCAGATAATTCTTCACTGTTTTCCTATAAATCTCAATTGGATTGTATTGACTGTTAGTTGGCTTACCTAACGGATCGAGTTATATGCCATCACGACTAGGAAATTTTGGATCGTGACAATATTGTTTAATATCAATGGGACGATCATGTCAAAGGCGCAGTTTAATTTGAAATGGTGAATTCATCGTCCCTCATGCTTGCTATAATTCGAGGATCTCCATTATAGCTAAAAATTGAAAAGAAAAAAGAAAGCCTCTCTTCTGTTAGTTTTGAACGATTCAATTTGAAAGACATCTTAACTCTTCGAAAGCCTCATCTTTTCCTTTATATTAATGCTTATTTCTTGTTTGATTAGATTTTTATTTCTTTTAAACGTAAGTTTTTTTATCTAGAATGAACTCATTATATATATATGAATATTTAAAGAGTAAAGAACAAAAAGCTAATGAACAGTCGTTAAGTTTGATGATCTGTGAACTATTTGGTGAACTATACAAATTGATGAAGTTAAATATTGTTCCAATTATACGCACAAGAGAAAACTGATAAACACCACCAACCCAATAATTCGAGTCAAACCGAGAAAAAAAATTCGATTATAGTTTGGTGTTGGAAAAAAAATCAGATCATATTTGGCTTGATTTGATTTAAACTAAAAAAAGGCAAACCGAAACCAAACCAATCCGACACCATATGCATAGATGTTTTAAATATATTTAATACATAAAAATATTTTATTGTAGTGTATTTTATAAATATTTCTTAATTTTTTTCATAGTTTTATCTTTTAACATATTTTTTCAAGCTTGGGCTTATAATTTTTGGATGGTCGAATAAGTTTTATAGCCTATAAATGTTAATAACTCAAATAAATCCTAAACCAAAATCAAATCAATATTAATGCTAACAAAAGATATTCAATTTAATTATACTATGAATGAAAATAGTGTTGGATATCTATTTCTTTAGTTTAGATAAAATGTATAACTTATTTGTGTTTTAATGATTAGTCATGTAAATAATAGTACTTATTAGTCGTAAGTTTAAATTATGTTTGTATTCATTATGGTTTATTAATAATATTTATTTTATGTGATTTTATTATTTTTATTATTAAATATTTTAGTACAATGACATGACTTATCTCATATTTATGTTATTTTATTAAAAACACCTTATATAGTTCTGTCTTACTAGGATTAAAGAAATATTTGGAGCACAAATTTTACGTTTGTGCTATGAAGACTTTATGGGAAAAAAATCGAAAATCCGAAAAAATCGAGATGAAAAAACTCAACTTTTATTGGTTTGGTTTGGTAATTAGATTCTATAACCCGATACAATTAACTTGGTTTGGTAATTAGAAAATCCGAACCAACCGACCTATATACACCCCTACTGGTGATGTAAGTCACGTTAAATATGATATGAAATCACACATAAACTTTGATTTTGCAGGTGTCGTTGGGGTTCATTAGAACCACCAGGATGAAGCTACGTGCAAAATTTGAGGAAGATTTTGAAGATGATATGGAGTCAAAATTCATATATGCAAAAAACAATGTATATCACGTGTGTATATTGTGTATATCAGCGTATCTTGAATACACAGATATACTTAATATACGGAAAGATACATACAAATATACATCGGATATACACGGATACATACTATCTCAAAAATCTATTTTCACACATTCTCCGCTGCACCAACACCATAAAACATATACAATGTGGCAATAACCAATCAGTATACCGTAACCATACGAAACACTATTTCAATCAAATGTATAAAAAAAAAGAAAAAAAAAAGGGAAAGAAAGAAATATGAAATATGAAATATGATTTGAGATGAGATGAATTTATATATAATTATAAGATTAGCTTAGGTGGTGATGGTAGGGGGTGGGTGATGGTGAGAGTAGATTTTACATTTTTTTTTTCTTTGTTTTTTTGGTGGGGTGGCATGGGGTTGATAAGTGACGTATAATGGAGGGGGATAAAAAGACTTAGTATCTTATGATATTATTTTTGTAGGTAGCAGGTGAAATAGAAAATCAGTTATAGGATAAAAATTTAATTTCAAAGTTGTCTAATTATGAAAATATTTCTATTTTAATTATGGGTGTAATCGAAGTTAGCTCATTTAAAAATTTATGGCAATAGCATATGTAAGCAAATTAACCAATAAATAATTTAGCGACACAAAAGGATAATTCTTTTTTAAAGTTTGGTTTATTAATCAAGATAGATATCAATCATTCAATTCTTACATGCTCGGGTAAGCTTGTGTCCTCAAATGTAATCAATCTTGTAAGACGTCAACTTTAATTACTGGACATTAATTCACAAAAATTAATTGCCTTGCAAGAAAAACAAACACGTATCTATTGAATATATAATTAAGTAAATAAAAGTATGTTCTTTCTAACAACTTAAATTTTTAAATAAAGTAGTCACACATTTCAATATGGTATTAGAGCAGGCAAAGGTCCTGGGTTCGAACCTCATCGGCACCTAATATCAAAAACTTTTTACGTGTTTGGCTCATTAAAAAGAATCAAACCCTCACGTGAGGGGGCATGTTGAAGATATAATCAAGTAAATAATTATGTGTTCTCTCTAACTATTTAAACTTTTAGATGAGATAGTCACATAGAATCATCCACCTACTAATAAGTAGAATTATCAATTATGCATTCATTTCACGAATTATTGACATAACTAGGGATGTACATGGACTGGGTTAGTTCGATTTTATCAAATTCAAACCAAACCAACTGTATCGGTTTGGATTGGTTCGATTTTTTCTGGTTTTTCAGGGTTTTTTTGTTACATGAATATTTTTCAATCTTATTTTATTAAATTTTTGATAAGTAAATATATATTTAGTAACAATTGAAAAAAATGACGAACATATGATCTATTAACATATTCTTATGGGAGAATTTTCTTAGTAACATATGATAGTTCTTTTTTTTTAATCGTCTGACAATAATTTTGCGTTGATGTACACTTTCAAGGATAACTGAATTTAGTAACTAAACATAAAACTCAATAGGATACCTATATAATGATATGCTCTATATAATTTCAAATTATCTAAATACAACTTCAAATTCGAAAAATATAAGAGTTTAATAAATCTTGACATATGAATATGGAAGAATAAAGAGATTGACGCATTTCACTAACACTTGATAAGAAAGTGATCAAAAAATCCAATATTTAAATTTAATAAAAATGGAGCACTTCAAATATAACTAAATATTACTTCCCATAAGAGAATCACAAATATTTTAGACATTTTTTTAAAGAAAATTCTATGAAATGTCTTAAAATTATATATAAAAATTATATATTTATATATTTGTGGTTCAAATTTTTTTTACTTAATAGAAAATCTAATCGGGTTAACGGTTTTTAATATTTGGTTTGACTTTTCGATTTAGTGCAATTTTTCCAGTTCGATTTATACACTCCTGGCCATAGCCATTGACTGAGTAAG
Organism: Nicotiana paniculata; assembly: GCA_005239505.1. NCBI lineage: Eukaryota > Viridiplantae > Streptophyta > Magnoliopsida > Solanales > Solanaceae > Nicotiana > Nicotiana paniculata. The sequence continues at coordinate 4,536 of ML312631.1, forward strand.
CGTAAGAAAAAGCCGCTTAATTTATAGGCGGATCTTTTTACTCCATGTTTAGTTTCACGTTATTAATGAATTACATATTATGTGATTTTCTTAGAATTTACAATAATCCAAAACACTATATTATGATTATTTCTGACTTGGAAGGAACTCCAGTTACGTTTTATTTCTATTCAAATTAAAATCTCCTTTATTTATGTTGTGAGAGTATGCTAGGAGATTAGTTTGCTATCATATCAACTTAGATCTTCTAATTTTCCCTCAATAGATTACTCCAATTCAGAAACTAGCAATTTTTAGTTAGTAATTAATACTTTCTTAGATTAATGAAATATATATATATATATATATATATATATATATATATATATATATATATATATATATATATATATATATATTACATTACATTACATTTATTCCTGAGCCGAGGGTCTATTGAAAACAGACTCTTTATTCATCCTCACAAGATAGGGATAAGCTCTGCGTACACAGTACCCTCCCTTACATCACTTTTACCATTTTAGTGTTATTTTCAAGATTCTATGTACATGTAATGATGATCCCCGGTAATAAATAGATAATTACAAAGCTAATATCTGTTAGATTTCTTTTATCATGTGTGACACAATATTACATCAAGTTCGTAACTCATGGAGACATTAAAATTTTATCGGATTAAATCCATATAAAATTTAGGCAAAATTTTAAATTTAAGATACAACAAGTAGAGTTTATAGAGGTTTTCTTGGAGGTTACTTTATCTGAGACCCTAACTTGGAAGCTACTCTACTTGAGACCCTAACTTAAAGGTTACTCTATCCAAAACCCTAGCTAGACCTATAAAAAGGGACCACATATTCCCTTTGAAAGCATCTCAAAATTCCATAAAAATTCATGAAATATTCACAAAGAGACCAAAGACATCAAATATTGTCTTTCTCAAAGCCGCCGAAGTAATCAACGGATGTTTTTCCTTTTCATGGAGATCAAATACATCCTAAGGAAGTTCGCATCATCCTACATTCGAGAAATACGCTGGTTAAACCCTCGAATTACGGAGAACGGTCTAGAGAAAAGAATTAAAGGAACGAACAAAATTGTACCCGTACTATTTTATTAATAAAATTATATTTTATCATATTTATATTATGGTTACAATTTATTTTGTATCACAAATAATTTGTTGAAAACACTCATATCTAAAGGGATAATACATAAAACCCAATAAACTTGGTACCTTTTGCAACTTTCACGTCTAAACTACTGAATGTTCAACCGTGGAAAAATGTCGTCTAGTTATTAGTAACATAAGAGGTAATTGGTAAATACTCCTCTTAGGTACGTTAAAATGGCCCCATAATTAAATGCAAAACGAAAAAGAAAAAATTAGAAGTAAATTGCTAGAATATTTTGATGTCGGAGTTTTAAAGTTGCTGGGGAGTGAGCAGATGACTTCTTCTATTTTTCCTTTACTACATGATCACGCCCAATTATACCTTATAAAAAGAACTAAACGATCGTTGTCAATATATTTTGGGTATTAAGCCCAGAGTCGAATTCGACAGGGAATTAACTTACCAATCACAGTTGTCAGATACACTCAATTCCACGTACTCAACTTCCAAAATATTTTGAATAACAATTGATTGCTTTTCTACTAACTATTACTTTATAAAACTATATTAACTAAGAGCTAACTAAGAATGGGTTGTAACAATAATGAGAATGATCTAAGGTTATGTTTTTCCCTATTGACGGAATTCCCTCCAGTGTTTCATAGAAATTCACCTAATCGTCTCTGTCGATCACGAGCACTCTTCCTACCGTAAATCTCTCCCGAGTAATTACGACAATTTACTAGAGATACTCTCCCGAATTACGCTAGCTGGCTTTTATTACATCTCACTTAGATTGCACTCAAGGTTTCGTTATCCCTAATCTCACCTTTAAACCCTTGGTTATTAATTCCTCAAATGCGTCAGGAGTGATGTTGTTCAACAACTATCTAAATATGCACTCTCTCCCGAATAATACATAATAAATAGGCATAGCTAATTGAGGATCCTTTCGATTAACTACAACAAGAACGTAGTTGAACAAATAGAGATTAAACTTGGCAAATCTATATTAACATAGCAAGAGTTTCATCCTTCAATAGGTTCCGTCAAAACTTTAGACTAAATGTTTAGCTACTCATAATAAAAAAAAATAAAGCAATAAAATAATTATGATTCTCAAAATAATGATAAAAGAAGAAGAATGAAACTCTAATGGTGTCTTTATCTTTCTCCCACTTGTTCTTGCCTCCAAAATAAGTCTAAAACAAGCTTAACCTTGACTTGGGTGAGTTTGTTGAGTTTATATAGGGTTAGGATAAGTTTTCCACGTTTTGCAGTTAAGTCCCTAGGCTTTCCTGGTTGTCTCCAGGTCGCCCGCGTCTGCGAGCCAACTGCGGTGCGACCGCGGTGGATCTAATACATTCTGCTTTTCGCCTTGATCCACCGCGTTCCAGCCGCATCCCGACCGCAGTCGCGGTGGATTGTTGCCCAGTTTTTCTTCGCCTTTTCTTGCTTGTTTTTACTCGGGCGCTTCTCGATTGGCCTTGTATCTACATATTTGATTCCAAAACACTCCATATTATCTCCCAACTCCGAAATAACTCCTACACAGCACGAAAACCTTAATTAGATCATTTAGTTATCATTTAGCACTTAAAACATCAATAAAGTATGGTTAACTTAGAGCATAAATAGCATCTACATCGCATAATATAGGCTACTATCAACACCCCACACTTAAACCATTGCTAGTCCTCTAGCAACAAAACAATACTCTATAGGCCTAATCATCACCGAGTAACTTCCCCACTCCTCGCACCAAGAACAATTCAAACTGGTAGACTACCTCAACATAACATTAAAACCTCAAGAGTGGACTCTCTATCCAGCCACGCAATGCCCCTAACCGGCTTTCCTACTCTCAGTTAGAGGTTCAAACTTATCTTCCTTTCACGAGTCAGGTGCCTACTCACCACAAAGAGACTTAAATCATAGTTATGACAATTCACACACTGAGGAATTCAAACAAGTAAGATTTCGCTCACCCTCAGAAAGAAATTATCATGCCACATAAAATGCATCATAGGCTTGCCCTTTAGTATAATACTCAACTAATCGAGCTCATTTAGTCTAGAATCAAGTAGGACTTTATTTGTTGTAATGTAGACTGCGGGACAGGTGGGATATATATGGATATAAGAGTGGCTACACCTGCCTAAGCACTTTAATACTTTTTTTTTCTTCACATTTAAGCCCATACTTTCGTCAAATCATTATTCCACATTTTCATCATTGTGTTATACCCTTTACTTCTTTAAGCACACTTTTTCAAAAGCCACCACCATTTGAGACTTCATTCTTTTTCTTTTTTTTTCCTTTTATTATTTTTTTCCAGACCCGGTGGCTGCTAGTATTCATTATCACGCCGTGCACCTTTATCTATATTCTCTTAGTTCCACTCAAAAGCCCAACCAACCACCCTACACTTTAAATTTTCCACGTTCGTCACAACTCAAGTGCTTCTAGGAGGTGATAGGGTTCAAAAGATAGTCAATTCTAAATTTGGGTCAGGCTTGTAATGTGATTGCCAAAGAAAACAAGATTAAATGCTTAAAAAGGTTAGCTATGGTACATACAATCAGGTGGGTAGAAACGTATATAAATAGGTTCAACAAAAAAATGCCTATATCATTTTCTAGACCAATTAAAGCTACCATTTTGCTTCGTACACACACAGGGCAAGTTCTAGGAATTGAATGTTAGCACAGAATACACAAAAGTCTCGCTCACACATGGCACATGACTCAGTCAGTTCGGATCATCAGACACTCTACTCAAAGTATTTTCAGCCAAATCAAGAACATGCAATTTAAGGTTTTCTTGCTAGAGTCGACTAGTGAGCCTAAGTGTCATGCTAAGGCAATCAATATTCAAGGTACTACGGAGTTCAGGGATCCTATTTATATTCTTCCCTCGCCCAAGATTTCCTAATCTAAAAGGAAAAATCAACTACACCCGGTTCAAATGGAAACCTTTCTAAAAGAATCGTGGTTTGAAGAAAAACCAAGGGAGAGCTGGTACACTACCTAACAAAAGCAAATCTTTTTGTTGTATTTTTTTTTCAACTTAATTCCCTCAAGAGACCCGTCGAGAGGTGTCCGTTTAATTAAAAGCAAATCAAAATACCAAACACACCAAAATACTACACAATCTATACAAGTGTACAACAACAACAACCATCCCCCACCCCACACTTAAAAATTTGGCATGTCCCCATGTCAAAAAAAAATTAAAGCAAAGTAAGGTAAGCAGAATTCCATGGTGCTTAGTCCTGATCGGAGACGGTGCCAGGATCGAGGTGACACGCTCGACCTAACACCCGGAGCCAGCCCATGATCTTTTTCTCGGACCTAGCACCTTGAGTGGCCAAAGTGTCAACTCGAGCACCCAGGTCATTGACTGAAGTGCGAAGGCCAGTAATATCCTGCTCCAAGGCTGTCATCCAGGTACTCTGGTGGGCCTGTGATGGGCCCGCCTCATTAGCAATCTGCACCGGTGGGGCGGTAGCATGCATAGCTCCCTCATCATCATCATCATCCTCATCAGGCCCCATAGGATGGTCTTTCCCAACTGTGATTTTACTAGCCCTGAATGGGGCTTTTAATTGCAATTTCCGATCTACTATGAGGTTTTCAGGAACTCGTGAAGCACGACACATCCTGGTGACCAGGGAAGGGAAGTAGAACCCTTTGCTTGCCTCAGTGGACCGAATGAACATTTCATCTTGAATGAGTCGGGCCACGTCAAAATCATGGTGGTTGACAAAACACCAAATCACCGCTGCTCTTGGCGCTTAACATCTATAGTATTGATGGATGGCAGCAGACGGCTGTTGATGATCATTAGCCAACACTTAGCTTCCCAATTGAGAGATTGGGAGTTCAGGGTCATTCTCGGCTTTATCCATATGGGCTCCCTATCAGCAACACAGATTGTTTGAACTATTAGGTTCCATGTGACCGGTGGCCTCTGATAATCTTGGTAGTAGTCTGTATCTACGGTGAAGACCGGCAACCTGTACACTCGGCGGATGGCCTCAAGAGACAAATTCACCGGAGTGTTTCGTACTGTGACTACTCTATCAACATGGTTCGGGCAGTTAGCATAGAATTCTCGGACCATCATTACATTGACCTCTTCTGGCTCATCATAGAAGACATCCTGCTGACTTCTCCTCAACTCGTCGTAAATTTGTGGGCATTCAACTCTTAACGCAACCCTCTCAATGTGGACTTCAAGCACCAGATTCCTAGCTGACTTTGCATTGAATCTATCTTGAGCCGCTTTGGATACAAAGAAGGTATTGTCAAACTGGCTCGAACTCGCCTGAGCTCGAGCTCGGGATGAACCACCTGACCCACTGGCGGATGCACCTGTGGCACGTCTTTTCCTTGATTGATGCATTGTACCTGACAAATTAAGGGCTACTATTAGTGAGGGTTTGAGATGTGTGAACCCATGGTGGTTACTCAAACTTCACCACCACTACGATCACATTAACAAGTACAGCTCAATGGGACAATTTCACAAGCACCTAGTGTGCATTGAATAATGATTTCATAAACTTAGCCCATGGAAGTGAAAACCCTCCCCCAAATCAACTACAATTACTACACATACTCCACCCCACCACAATCAACTTCAACACAACAAAACCATGCTCTTTGTACCATGTTTCACACCATATCAAGATAAAAAGAAGGAAATTCTAACCTAACACATGATACAAATCTACCATTAAAGGACACAAAGAAGAAAAACAAAAAAGAAAACTAAGAGAGAAGAGAGAAATAGGTTAGAGACTTACTTGAAGATGATGAACACGAGTGTGCTTGGAGGATGAGAAGGGAAGAAGTAGTTTGGGGGAGGAAGAGAATGGTGGAGATGAAGTTGTGTGTTGGGGGAGATTTTGTGAGAGAGATGAGGAAAAAGGGGAGATGGTGGGGAGGGATTTAGAGTGAGAAGGGGAGTGTTGGAAGTGGGTTGTCGGCAGAATGGTACCTGGGCGTCGGCAGAATGGTACTGTTCCACCGCGGTCGGTCCGCGGTCGCGGTGGAACGCGGGAGAACAGGTGTGTCTCACCGCGGTCCCACCGTGCCCCGACCGCGATCGCGGTGAACCAAAATAGAACTGGTGTATTCCACCGCGGACCAGCCGCGTTCTGACCACGGTCGCGGTGAACCAAAACAGAACTTGTGTATTCCACCGCGGTCGCGGTGACACACTTCCAGAATTTATTTGTTTTTATCACTTTTTTTACCTTTCCGGAGTTGGTTCTTGCCCCCGACTTCTCCAAAAATGCATCAATCCTCCCCTGTACACTAATAATTGGGTTAGTATCATACACATTAAGTACAAAAAAAAAAAGCAAAAGGGAAAACAAAAGAAAACATGGGTTTCCTCCCAAGAAGCGCTTGATTTAACGTCACGGCACGACGCAGATGAGCGTATTTAAGGCTCGCTCGACCTCAGGGGCTCAGTCAAATGAATCAATGACACATCCTTGACTTCATCCATGCCCATATATGGTTTCAACTTGTGCCCATGACTCTAAACGTGCGAGAGTCATTTTCTGAGGCAATATCTATAGCACCCGAAGGGATCACTTCAACCACACGAAATGGTCCAGACCATCGTGACTTGAGTTTACCCGGAAATTGCCTTAATCTTGAATTGTACAATAACACCATATCTCCAGCTTTGAAATTTCGTTAACAATATTCTTGTCGTGCAACCTCTTCATTCTTTCTTTTTATAACCTTGTGTTTTCAAAATCAAGGTTGCGGAACTCATCTAGTTCATGCAATTCCGTGACTCTATTCATTCCCGCAGCTTCTATGTCTAAATTCAATTGTCTCAGTGCCCAACAAGCTCTATGTTCTAACTCCACTGGCAAGTGACATGCCTTTCCAAACACCAACTTGTATGGCGACATGCCAATTGGTGTTTTGAAAGCAGTTCTATAGGCCCAGAGTGCGTCATCTAATTTTTTCGCCCAATATATTCTTGTGGCATTCACAATTTTGGTCAACACACTCTTTATCTCTCTATTCGACACTTCGACCTGCCCACTGGCCTGAGGATGATATGGAGTTTCCACTTTGTGGGGTACATCGTATTTTGCCAACAATTTCTCAAAGGCTCGATTGCAGAAGTGAGTGCCTCCGTCACTGATTATGGCTCTTGGGGTCCCAAAACGGGTGAATATATTCTTGTTCAAAAACCCAATCACCACCCTTGCATCATTGGTGGAGAGTGTTGCAGATTCCACCCATTTGGACACATAATCTACAACAACAAGTATGTACTTATTGCCATAGGAACCGACGAAGGGACCCATGAAGTCTATTCCCCAAACATCGAACACTTCAACCTCCTGAATTGGGTTCATGGGCATCTCATGGTGACGGGAAACATTCCCAGTTCGCTGGCATTCATAACAGCTCTTGACCCATAGATGTGCATCCTTAAACACAGTTGGCTAGTAGAACCCGACTTCTAGAACTTTCGCGCCCGTCCTTACTTCTCCAAAATGTCAGCCATATGCCGATGTGTGACATTCCTGCAAAATAGAAGATTCATCTATCTCGGGGACACACCTTCAGACCATATTGTGAACACAAATTCGAAACAGATAAGGTTCATCCCAGTAACACATGCGGCAGTCACGGTAAAAGTTTTTCTTTTGGACAGAGGAAAAGTCATAGGGAACTATACTGCTTGCCAGGTAATTTGCAATGTCTGCATACCATGGCACTTCCTCAAGGCTTGTGGCGAGTAGCTTCTCGTCTGGAAAGGTTTCCAGAATATCCTCTACCTCAACTGATTTTCCAGCTCCTTCTAGTCGCGATAAGTGATCAGCAACCTGATTTTTTGTGCCCTTACGGTCACGGATTTCCAAGTCGAACTCTTGCAGCAGCAGCACCCAATGAATCAGGTGCAGTTTTGACTCCTTCTTTTCGATCAGGTACCTGAGAGCAGCATGATTAGTATATACAATTACCTTTGAGCCAATTAGGTACGATCTGAACTTGTCAAATGCGAACACTACAGCCAGCATCTCTTTCTCCGTTACAGTGTAGTTCAGCTGCGCTCCACTCAACGTTCTACTTGCGTAGTAAATTGGGTGCATTATTTTATCATTCTGCTGTCCTAACACTGCTCCTATTGTGTAGTCACTTGCGTCACACATTAGCTTGAATGGGTTCAGTGACTAGCTTCTTCTTCAATTCCTCGAATGCTACCATGCAATCATCAGAAAAAACAAAGGGGTGATCCTTTTCTAGCAATTTACACAGAGGGTTAGCAATTTTTGAAAAGTCCTTTATGAATCTCCGGTAAAAACCAGCATGCCCGAGGAAGCTCCTGATTGATTTGACTAATGTGGGAGGTGAAAGCTTTGCTATCACATCAAATTTTGCACGATCCACCTCAATGCCCTTGCTTGATACTAGGTGTCCCAAGAATATACCTTCTTGCACCATGAAATGTCACTTTTCCCAATTAAGCACCAGGTTAGTCTCAATGCACCTTTTTAAAACTCTGGTCAGATTTTTAAGGAACTCATCGAATGAGTTTCCTACCACTAAGAAATCATCCATGAACACCTCTATTATGTCTTCTACTATGTCTGTGAATATGGCCATCATGCACCTTTGGAATGTGGCGGGTGCGTTGCAAAGGCCAAAGGGCATCCTCTAGAAAGCAAAGATCCCATAAGGGTATGTGAATGAGGTCTTCTCTCTGTCCTCTGGTGCGATGGAGATCTGATTGTATCCTGAGTACCATCCAGAAAATAGAAGTGGGTCCTCCCTACCAGTCTGTCAAGCATCTGATCAATGAAGGGAAGTGGGAAGTGGTCTTTCCGGGTGGCTAAGCTGAGCTTCCTGTAATCCATGCAAATTCTCCAGCCTGTGACGGTTCGTGTAGAGATTAGTTCATTTTTATCATTTTTCACCATCGTCATTCCACCTTTCTTAGGAACACATTGCACTGGGCTAACCCAGTTTCTGTCAGAGATGGGGAAGATGATTCCCGCATCTAACCACTTAATGACTTCTTTCTTCACCACTTCCTTCATATTGGGGTTTAGACTTCTTTGGTGTTCTCTGGAAGGTTTGTGCCCGTCTTCCAGTAGAATTTTATGCATACAAAATGCCGGGTTGATTCCCTTAATATCTACCATGGTCCACGCAATGGAAGTCTTGCACTCTATCAGTACCTGCAAAAGTATTTTTGCATGTACATCTAACAAACTAGATGAGATAATAACAGATAATGTAGAGTTAGGTCCTAAGAATGCATACCTGAGATGGACGGGCAGTGGCTTCAACTCCAGCTTTGGTGATTCTTCTATGGATGGCTTGGCTGGAGGAGTTTCCCTTTTCTCTAAGTGTAGGGGCTCGAATTCGAGTGATCTCTTCCAAAAACCTTTGCCCTCAAGAGCAAGAACCCATTCCGCCAATTCTTCATCATTTACCTCATCTAAATCCATCAGATATGCAACTAGAGGGTCCTCAATGTTTAAGGTCTTATCATCCTCTTCCAGGATTACATCCACGGCATCAATTAAAGAACAATTGGCGAATTCACTTGGTCGCCTCATAAATTTATGCACGTTGAACTTTATCTCTTTGTCATTTAACCTCATCTTGAGCTCTCCAGTTTCGCAGTCAATCAAAGCTCACCCCTTGGTCAAGAATGGCCTTCCCAAAATTGTGGAAATTTCTTCATGCACCCTACAATCCATAATTACAAAGTCTGCAGGGAACACAAATTTCCCTACCTGTACCAACACGTCATCAAGAATACCTGAGGGCCTCTTTACAGAATCAATGGAATATTTACTTGAATTTGTTTCAACATGTCCAAGAACTTCTTGTACTGCTCATCTTTTTGATATTTGGCTAGTCTTTGTGGGAATGGTGCTGGAGGTCGCTTCTTCCCTGTGATTTGGGCTTTCTCTTTTTCTGGCGTTGCCTCCAATACCGGTTCATGTGTTGTCTCAGCTTCTTTCTCAGCCTCATTTTGTTTGCTGGCATCTTCCTGTGCATGCTGCACTGTCACCTCAGTCAATCCTGCTGAGTCATCTAGCTCAATGGGCACTGGCACACGTGTCTCAACGGGTTTGCTTTCTCGAGTCCTCTCTTGCTCCAATTCCAGGTCTCTACCATTACGTAGACTCTGTGCCATCAGCTGCTTCGGGCCATGATCTTTTGGATTTACCTGAGTGTCTGTAGGTAACATCCCATGAGGACGATGATTCAGTGACATCGAAATCTGACCCATTTGGACCTTAATATTTTTGATAGTTGACTCGTGTGAATCTACTCTTTAACTTATTTTTGCATTAGACCTAATCACCTGCTGCATCATTGACTCAAGCCTAGTGAACCCATCTTCCTATCTCCCATTATGTTGCTGTTGAGGTGGATAATACCCCTACTGCTGATTCTGGTTGTGATAGCCCTGTGGCCTTTGGTAAGGTGCCATATTACGTTGTGGTCACATGGCCCCCATGTTACCGTGATTATGCTGCTGCTGGGCTGGCCTGTATTGCTGATTCTACTGCCCCCAATTCTGACCACCTGGTCTCTGACCCCCATAGTTGGACACGTAATTCATGTCCTCAGGATAGTGTTGGTGATCCCCCTCAGCGCTTCACTAGTTACCAACTGGATGACTGATGCAAGATGTACAAAATCCCCCATTGGTTGTATCAACTATGTGCACCTGCTGCTTCTGGCCTGACTCTTCCACCTATTTGTGAGGATGCTCATTTGTGTCATTAATGTGGCCATATTTTCAGCAAGAGAGTTAGCTGGATCTAACGCCATTGAGTGGACCACAGGAGTGATGGGTGCGTTTCTGTTTGTCCACCCTGAGTTCTGGAACATCTTGTCGAGCAAGATCTTGCTTTCTCTGAACGTTTTACTCAGTAATGCACCACCAACTGAAGCATCAATATTAGCTTTTACACTATCTGTCAGACCCATGTAAAATCTCTACCCAACATCTGCTCAGGAATACCATGGTGTGGACATACAACCAACATCCTTTTAAATCTTTCCTATGTCTCTTGCAATGTTTCTGTTAGTTTTTGTTTGAAGCTCAAGATCTCATCAATTTGTTGAGCAGTCTTGTTGGGTGGATGAAATTTGTTCACAAATTGCTTGACCAACTCCTCCCAAGTATTTATGGAAATGATGGGGAGTGAATTTAGCCAAGTCTGGGCTGCTCATGTCACAGAGAATGGAAACAACAACATCTTTATTGCTTCCGGAGTCACGTTGTGCTGTCTTTGTGTTTGGCATATTGACAGGAAATTCTTCAAGTGTTGCTGTGGGTCTTCAGTGTATGACCCCGAGAATAGTCCCTTGTTTTGCAACATATGCAACATATTGTTTGTGATTTGGAATGAATCTGCCTGTATCTGCGGGACTACTATCGTTGTAGTCAAATTGTCTGTCGTGGGTTGTGCCCAATCATATAAAGCAGCCTCTGGCACAAGAGGCTCCACTACCTACGCATTTGGGTCTTCCACGCCATCCCTAATATTTCTGTTGTTCACCAGATCTGTCATGTCTAGTTCAAGTTTCTCAGTTCAGTTTTGTTGTTTGCTTTTCCAGTTGGCCCGATTCAAGGCCTTGAAAACTTTTTCGGGATCTGATAATGTTTCAAGCACTTCACCAGTTCTCGATGAGTTTCTAGGCATACACCTGTAACCACCAAGTTTGCAAACGTTAAAATTTAGTGTATTAATTGAAAGTGAAGAAAATTTACTACACCAAGAATTTTTGTACTTCTTTCAACTGTAATCGATAACACCGTTAATTCTCCGGAAACGACGCCAAAATTTTATCATGCCTAACTATGCCTTATAAAAAGAACTAAGCGGTCGTTGTCAATATATTCCGGGTATTAAGCCCAGAGTCGAATCCCATAGGGAATTGACCTACCAATCACAGTTGTCAGACGCACTCAATTCCACGTACTCAACTTCCAAGATATTTTGAATAACAATTGGTTGTTTTTCTACTAACTATTACTTTATGAAACTATATTAACTAAGAGCTAACTAAGAATGAGTTGTAACAATAATGAGAATAATCTAAGGTTATGATTTCCCCTATTGACGGAATCCCCTCCTGCTATGTTTCCTAGAAATTCGCCTAATCGTCTCTATCGATCATGAGCACTCTTCCTACCGTAAATCTCTCCCAAGTAATTACGACAATTTACTAGAGATACTCTTCCGATTTACGCTAGCTGGCTTTTATTACAGCTCACTTAGATCGCACTCAAGGTTTCGTTATCCCTAATTCCACCTTTAAACCCTTGATTATTGATTCCTCACATGTGTCGGGAGTGATGTTATTCAACAACTACCTAAATATGCACTCTCTCCCGAGTAATACATAATAAATAGGCACAACTAATTGAGGATCCTTTCAATTAACTACAACAAGAACGTAGTTGAACATATAGAGATTAAACTTGGAAAATCTAGATTAACATAGCAAGAGTTTCATCCTTCAACAGGTTCCATCAAAACCTTAGAATAAATTCGTTTAGCTACTCATACTAAAACAAGATAAAGCAATAAAATAATCCATGATTCTCAAAATAATGATAAAAGAAGAAGAATGAAAACTCTAATGGTGTCTTGATCTTTCTCCCACTTGTTCTTGCCTCCTAAATAAGTCTAAAACAAGCTTAACCTTGACTTGGGCGAGTTTCTTGAGTTTATATAGGGCTAGGATAAGTTTTTCACGTTTTGCACGTAAGTCCCTAGGCTTTCCTCGCTGTCTCCAGGTCGGCCGCGTCCGCGAGCCAACCGCGGTGGATCTAATACATTCTGCTTTTCGCCTTGATCCACCGCGTTCTAGCCGCGTCCCGACCACGGTCGCGGTGGATTGTTGCCTAGTTTTTATTCCCCGTTTCTTGCTTGTTTTTATTCGTGCGCTTCTCGACTGGCCTTGTATCTACATATTTGATTCCAAAACACTCCATATTATCTTCCAACTCCGAAATAACTCCTGCACAGCACAAAAACCTTAATTAGATCATTTAATTACCATTTAGTACTTAAAACATCAATAAAGTATGATTAACTTAGAGCATAAATAACATCTACACCGCATAATATAGGATACTATCACTACATAAACTATGATAATAAATATTCTCGTTATTTCACTTTGTATGTCTTTGGCACAAAGTATAATAAAGAAAGAAAGTCTTTTGAAATGTTTGATTTTAAATATATCATAACATTTGTGTAACGATAAAACTTTTGAAACTTGTGATTGTAAATATGTCATTGTATTTGTATGACTATGAAACATTTTCACTAGAGAAATATAGAAATATGTCATTCTTTTTTAACGGACTAATTGATTTCTCAATTGCAAAAACTTATAAACGTCTAGATCTGAAAACAATTAAGTTTGAAGTTATCCTTATTTTCAAGTTACTAACTCATGCTTAATATAAATATATATATATAAACTTAAAATTAGCCCCCGATTAACTTCCTTATTTCCGATAAAACTTAAACTCAATGTAAATAAGTGTCTCTTATTTTTTTTTAGAACATTATATGAAAGCAGGTACTGATAGCTTTCACCACCAAAGGATGTGCTACAGTGGATGAGACTGATCTTCCCTTAACCAGAGGTCTCGGGTTCGAGCCCTGGGTATGGAAAAATCCTTGGTAGGGAACGCTCCCCCCCGAATGGGGCCCTACGCAGCGCGGATCCGGATATAGTCGAGCTCCGATGCGGGTACCGGACACCGGACATCGGACATCGGACACCGGGTGGGAAACCCAAAAAAAATAAAAAAAGGTACTGATAGCTTTCAAGAATTATTGAATGATTTGTTTCTTGCATTTTTATTTAAGAAGAGTGAAATTAAATATAGATAACTAGTACCAAAAAAATAACAGTTGCGTCGACAGCAGGGTTCGAACCTGCGCGGGCGAAGCCCAACAGATTTCAAGTCTGTCTCCTTAACCACTCGGACATATCGACTTTGTTGTTCACACTGTTACCTAATTAGTCACTAATAACTAGTCAAACTAACTTTCAATGACCATCAGACCAGTCTGAATCTCTGATGCCTTTCACTTTGAAGTAAGACACTTACTCTACTCACTTCAGCAATTCACATTCCAGTAACGAAAAAAAAAAAAAGTAATTTCTTCCGATTTGTCTAATCTATGGTGGTTAGAGTTATTAGTACATGTGCAAATGAAAGGTATCAACTACTTGGTGGAGGGCTAAGCTATACAAACTCTTCGATTTTGATGTCGTCCTCGTCCCGATACAAAGCGGGGACGGGAGTGGGAGCGGGATACGTCCTGACTTCGGATACATTGACCGGAGTCTATCGACAAGTTTGGGAGAAAATTGAGATTTTGATTTTTGAAAATCAAAAATAAAATAGATTTAGTAGAATGAAAATAATGTCCATCTTGAAAAATAAAAGATTGAATTCTACAATATTCATGTAAGTTTTTAGCAAAATATCTCTTAAAATTTATAATATTTTTATAGCTCTATTTTTTATTAGCCAAATCCCTACACCCGTATCTATATTCAGATCTGCACCCTTCGAATCTTAAAATTTAGATTTTGCCGAACCCGAGTCCGAGCAACTTAAGTATAGGGTTACGGCGCGTACAGGTTGGTCTCAGCACCACCGTTATAAAAATACAACTAATAATTATTATTATACAGTAACCAGGCAAATCTCATACACAAAGAGAAGTGCCTAAGCCTTTACTCAAGTTCCTTTTTCCACTAGATTTACAGTCAACAAATACAACCACCTTCCCTTCTATAAGAACCCTTCTGCTGCATATGGAAAACCATAAGTCTTAAACAACTGTGATAACTTAAAAGCCAGTGCCCTGTCGGGCTTTTGATTGTAAGGGCTCCAGGCAAAATGTATGACCGTTTTCAATATATATACACATATATATCTAGAATTTTTACCGAGGTTAACGGGGTACAGTGATTCCTCTTCTCTATACATAGGCCAGTCCGCCTTTGGTTATATGGGTGAATTACATTTTAAGAACTAAAAATATGCATACATACATGTTATTAAATCCCTTGGACACAAGTAATGTTTCAAGAGTAACGGTTAAGGAGGTTCATCAAATTAATAAAGATCCTGGATCCGCCTCTTACATCGGATAGTAGACAGTTGAAAACACAATCATCGCTATCATCAAACTACAGCACTGCAAGTTACTAAAACAAAATTCATATAATAAAAAATAAGTACTCAATGAGATGAAGAATGACTTATCCACAAACTTATGAAGATCACTCTCCTGGAAGTAAGATGTATCTGAATTTTAAACCTTCAAAGTAACTCCATTGTCAATCAATCAGGTAATTCATTGGCATACACTCCAATCTCAACACGTCCCGACCTGCTAGCACATCCTCGTCTCCTACTTCATATCCCTGTAACATAAATAATTCATATAAACATACACAACTTTAGAGGAAGCGAAAGTTTAAAGGATTGACTTAACCATAGTATGTTACCGAATTGAATTTGGAGGTGAAGGCGGGACGAGCTGTTTCTCCTGCAGCATCATAGTCACTATTGGGTCTTTCTTCTTCAAGGACTTCATTCTCAGGATTGAAGTTTTTCATATTTGGAATATTTCTTTCACCATCGACGACACGGGAAGATTGGCTTTTCAACAAATACCTATGCCGTTGCTTTAAGAATCTGAAATTTAACAAGATAGTAAGATTCTGCATCAAAAGGGGGAAGGAAAAGAAGCATGAAAGCATATCAGTTTCCCTCCAAACCTGAATAGAGCATTCTTTCGTTTTCTATTCTTGTTTTCTGTTCTTCTTTACTTTCTTTAAGAGAAAAGAGAAGTATCAATATAGTCAATATGGATTAGTTGAGATTAAGGTTTACTCGTTGTATATGCGAACAAGCGGGAGAATTAGAGAATCTCTAATCTTTTAAGATCTCTTATTTGCCTAAAACACGAAATATCAAGTATTGGAATGAAACATAACAAAATGGTGATGGAGGACTCATATAGCACCACCTGACCAGTGGCGAAGCCAGGAATTTTTTTAATGGTGTTCAAACTTGAAAGAAAGTAAAAAAAAATCCCGATAAAGAGTGCTCAGTATATGTTATCTACCACTAAAATCTAATATTTACCTATATACATATATATAATATAATTTTTCGACGAAAGGTGATCAATTGACCATACTTAGACAATGTGGCTTCGTCCCTACACCTGACTTGTTTGGTATTGAGGTGTATTAGTAGCTAAGTTGCTCCGACATGGCAGTTTAGGTGCCGCACCCGTGTCGACACGACACTAGTATGGGTGTGGGTGTGGGTGTGGGATGGGATCCGTACCGGATCTGGTCAAACAATTTTGGGTACGTTGACCACGACGGACAAAAAAATTCGAGACGAGATACAATTTGATTACCGAAATAAGAACCAACACTAGGGTAAATTTGAAGAAAATAGTATATCTTATCTAGGAAATCAATCTTTTACTTATCTACAACTCGAGAATAAAAAGGAAATCCACACTTTACAAGCTATACGTAAGTATTCTACAAAATTTCTCATAAATTAGAGAGATTTTTATTTTTTTTAAAATTAGTTTTAGCCAGATCCTCACCCGTATCCATACTAGGATCCGTATACCCGAATCTTAAAATTTACATCTTGAAAGATCCGATCTCTACATCCGTACCCGTATCGGACACCCGCACTCGTGTCCGAGTAACTTAGATTAGTAGTTATTGTTTTCCTTCATCTATAACAAAACGAGACGCAACAGGGGAAATAACAATTCTATCAGATTGAGAAAAATATGATCATACAGGATTTCACCCAAAATGTTATCTCTCCTTTGCTTTGCAGCCTGCAACTTCCTCTTCTTGGAGACAAATTCCTATACACGGATTGCCAGACCATGATCACACAACTAACATCCAAAAATAGTACACAATTTTATCTAAAAACAGTGCATAATCACAGTAAGAAAATACAATTCATAATCCCACTCAACACAAAACATACTTAAAAGTATAAACAAAAAACTGTGCCAGCAAGGGGAACCCGACACCATCGTTATAAACAAATATAACACAATAAAATACCAAACTCAAATCAAATAATTTAAGTCAAAACTAATAAGACTTCACCAAAAAAATCCAGAAAACTACAAACCTTTTGCAGTTCCAAGAACTCATTTAACAGATTTTGCAGTTTGAGCTTCCCGTTGGCTTCTTTGTCAATAGTATTAAGTTGACTGAAACCCTCTATAGATCTTTTCATCTCTATTCAGTAGCACATACCCACTAAGGAAAACAGCCAAGAAATTTCAAGAAAACTCATACCCACATCAAAAAAATCAAATCTTTAAGGTTTTCCATATATATATATACAAACTGTTATTAACATGCTGAGGCTAGAGAGAAATTTGGTCAGTTTTATTAAGAGGGATAAAAAAGGAGAGATTGTGGAAAAGGCCAGAGGGGATATTGAGATATATATTTTTGAGGCTCTGAATATAGGAAAAAAGAAATTAAATAAAACCCCATATATGGAAAATAAGGGGTTAAGAGGCTGAATTGTGTGTGGGTGTGGTTGGAGGACATTAGAGGACATCTTGGTTTTCTTCCTCTCCTTTCCATACTCATATTTGTCTTTCTTTCTTCTTCCCCCTTTTGGGTTTTTTATACCGGACCAAATTTGTTCGCAATTTTAGTTGTGACGGGCTAAGCTTGGGTGCTATTTGTTAACCTTTGCCTATATAGTTCAATCTTTCACAAGTTTAGTTGTGACAAGCTGAACTTGTTATCATATTCATTATACCTATTTTATTAAATTGTTTACTAAATTGTAAGTTTAGCTGCGACAGCTTAAATTTGTTACTACTATCTTTATTTTACCTATCTTGTTAGATTGTCACCAATTTAACTAAGCCAAACACTTTATAAAAGGGTGGTGTGAACTAAAATCTAAGAAAGATAAAAGCTAAACTAAAAAAGCGAATAAAGTGATCAATGGAATTCTCGCAATAAAGGAAACAAAGGAATATGAAAAATACGGAATTAGTTAGTGTCGAGTCTAATCCAATGGATGTAATTGACTCCTACTAGTTAATCACAAGTCTATGTCACGAGCCTTAGAAATTATTAGGGATGACAAATAAGGCGTGGCATGGCATGGCATGGCAACGCAAAACTTCATTTTTGGAAAATTTAAATGGGACATGGCAGGTAGCAGGTCTAAATTTTATCCAAAAATAAGGTTTCTCTTAGTGAAAAAAGAAATTTACAACTTGTTTCCATGAGCTCCCAAATGGTCTTTCTTCAGAAGCTCCCAAATGGGTCTTACATCATAATATTTTGAGTTGGATATATCACTTATACATTGAGCATTTTTTCTAAGCAATTTAAATATTTAAATCAAGTAAATGTTACACCCCACATCTAAATAAAGCTTTATAGGTGTGGCTTCTAGCACTGGCAATCAGCCGGCGACGCGTTTGAGGGCAGAAGACAACAACACGTTCCATTAGACTTGCGCGTTGCGCCAGCTGTCACCGGGTGCAGTGATCGGGGCGGGGCGGCGCGATGCCCGTTTGCATGTAGCAGCGACAGAGTTTCCTAGATTTGGTGGGATATATAAAGGCAGTGTAACACTATTTCTCTTTCTTTTAGAAGGTATCACCAATGTTAGTTCTCCCAAGTGCTCTCAACACCCCTTTAGACTTTTCAAACAATTTAAGGCAAAGTTGAGGGAGTCTGAATCTAGCAAGATCTAGCGTGAAGGAGCCTTGTATCATCACTTTAATATTTATTATCTTGTTGTATCTATTCTGGAAAATTCGTTGGAGGCATGGTTAACCGTCCTAGAGGTGTAGCTAGTTCTTCAACGAGGTATGTGGGACAACTTTCTTTCTTGGCATGAGTTGGTGTTATTCTCTCTTTCTCCCTCTAAAGGATCTCTGTATTGTAAGAATTTGGTTGTCCTGAATCCTTCTCAATGATGTTGTTCTGTTCTTGTACATACCTGCCGGTGGCATTTATTTCGAAGTCTTTTAAAATTTCCAGTTGGTATCATGTGGTCAGGGAGTATGATTCATTTTGAGTTTAAACTTGTTATCTCTTGAAACAGGTACTGCATTGCACTAATATATATATATATATATATATATATATATATATTTTTTTTTTTTTTTTTTTTACTTTACCGAGCCTCGCTATAGACGAGAAGTACGACATATACTTTGCAATTACTGATCAATTCGGTATGATGAGACATGATATGAGATATTACCGAGCTCTTGTGTGGCCAGGCACGATGATGTGTGATGTGAGGTTACCGAGTCCTCTTGAGGCGGGTTACACCGATTTATGCTGAGATCGGGTATAGTCGATATCTCCCAAGGCCGCGTACGACTTAGTCCTATATGAGGCCGGGTATGGAGTGATGTGAGATGTGAGGTTACCTATTTTATGGCCGGGTATGACCGAGTCCTTTTTGTGGTCGGGTATGTAGTGATAAAATGTAATCCAAAGAATGGTTGAAGATATGTATATTTATATGTATTATAATTAATGCATGGACCCAACGAGTGGCTGGATTTTACAAAAGCTTGCATACATTCATGATTCATGGTTTATAGTTCCCACCGATACGCCCCCGGTGGATTGTCGTGGGTATTCAAGTTGAGATCACTCACTTATTTCTCTTACATTGTGACTCTGATATACATGTTTTCTTAGTCTTACATATTAAGTACATTATTTGTACTGACGCTCTTTTCTTTAGGTGTTGTGTTCATGCCCACAAGTACAGATAGCCCAGATGACGTCCCTCCCCAGTATGGTATTGTTCCAGCTGAGCAATCGTAGCACTACATTCCTTCGGAGTAGTTGTTTGAAGTCAATAGGTATTGAAGCTCATGTGTTAACTTTTTGGGTATGATGGGGTCCTGTCCCGACCAAGTTATGCATATGTATATCTCCTTTAGGTACTCTTAGAGTCTTACAAGCTAGGGTTTGACTGTATGTAAAAGGGTGGATTATGACTCCGTTTCGGTTGTGAATATGTATAAAATGGTATGGTTTCTTTTACAAGTTAGTTCTTAACATTTTGATTTTTGTGATTGTTACTCGGAGGCTTTGTTGGCTGATAAGTGGGGATTTTAACTGTTTGTTAACGCCTTTTAGCTTTTGTTTTATCCCAAAAGCATTAAATTATGTTCCCGAAACTAATAAAATTGCGCAAAATTACAGGAATGATGGAAATTAGGCTCCCGAGATGAAATATGACTCAAGGAGGAGTAGTCCAAGCACAAGGAAACAAAGGGCACAGAAGCACACAATGTACGGTCCACAGAAGGAATCGAGCGGAGGCAGAAGAAATTGCGGACCGAAAAATTCCACCTGCGACTACAAACAAAGAAGAAAAGCTCAGCAGACAATTGTGCAAATTGCGGACAGCACATGAATTGTGCGGCCGCAAAATGGGGCTAAGAGTTGAAGATTAGAGAGTGTGGAAAAAGAACAAGTCCAGGAGTCTCTGTGAATTTTGGACCGCATAAGAATTGTGCGACCGTAGAAGAAGTGCCATTCGGCCGCATACCTAATTGTGCAGACCGCATAAGATTGCCTCGCAGCCGCAGGTGAGAAATATGTGGACACAAACCTCCACTTCCATCCAAGATGAAGAAATCTGCGGACTGTACATGGAATTCTACGGCCGCAGAACCTTCCGAGGGGAATTTTTCTCTGAGATATTCAGCCTTGTATAAATAGAAGAGTTTCACGAAATTAGGTGAAGTTTGAACATCTGAAGCACTGTAGCCGTTTTTATTTGATGTATTAGGAAACTTTAGATTATTTTAGTGTTTTAACATTATATTTATTTATTTTAATATTTCAATATGAGTTTTATTAGCTTTCCTTCCTTGTTTTCTTCTACACCCACTATGAGTATCTAGAGTTTTACTAAGGTTGTGACCTAACCCTAGTGTGCAAATCTTATGGGTGATTAATTTTATGCTTGTTTATGACTGAGTATTTATTATTTGGCTTAGTTCATGCTTCATTTGTAGAATTGATGGTTTCAAACATTGAATCATGCCTATTTGACTTGGTCTCTACTTGAGAAAAAGTGACATAGTCTAGGTTAACTTAGCTAATAAGGAATTGGGTCAATTGAGAGATTGATTAACCTAATTAAAGGGTTCAACCTAGAGATAGTATTAACCCGACTTGAGCTCTTATCTACTATTTTAGTTTATATCCATTTGGTCTTGAGAAAGCCAAATTGAGAAAAACCACTCTCTGATCGAGAGGTATTGAGTGAGTAACATAGAGTTGCGAGCTATAATACACCCTAATCAATAAAACGAGCATAAAAGTCTTTATCTCATTAGGAAAACACCTAGGTCATGGTCACAACCTCAGGGCTTTTATATATTTGGAAAACCCTCAAAAACAATTATCTCTAGTCTTATATCTTTTGTTTGCATTCCTTAGATTAATACTAGACATAGAAACAAATACCCTATTGTGGAAGTGCAATCTAGATACTTCACTTGCTCATTCCGAGTATATAGTCCAAGCTCCCATATTAGATTTCTGTGGATTCGACCCCAACTCTTTGTTGGGTTTTACTATTGCATACGATCGTGTCATATCTCTTTTGAAGTGTGCATTTGGACGCGATCAATTTTTAGCGCCATTGCCGGGGTGTTAAAAATGGTGCTAGATATATATTTGGGTGTGTTTTTGGAATATCTTCCTTTCTTTCCGCGTTACTAACTTGTTTGAGAAATCGTAGGTACAACCATGACCAACAATGAGCTCGGAAATATTTCTTTGGAGGATGTGGACGTCGAGGATGATCAAGTTGATGAGGTTCCTATTGAACCTCAAGCTAATAGAAGAGGTCAAGCGCCTCATGACAATGTCCCCGCTCCACTCCACCTCCACCACGAGCTGCTCCACACCAAGTGTTATCCAATGAAGGATATGCAAGTGCAATAGTCCGTCCCCGTATTAGGGCGGAAAACTTTCAAATCACCAGTGTGATGCTCACTTTGCTAGAGCAACGAGTTTTCTTCTCCGGTGCTGCAAGTCAAAATGCATACAAACATTTAAAGGGGTTTGTGGACACATGTTGGGAGAAAAAACAAACAAATGTCTCCGAGGATGCATTGAGGATAAGGCTTTTTCCCTTCTCTCTACATGGGAAAGCTTTAGATTGGTTGGAACTTTTGCGGAACCATTCCATTCACATTTGGGATGAATTGGCAGAGAAATTTATTTCTAAGTTCTTCTCTATGGGGCACATGGCTACATTTTGGGATGAGATTCTAGAATTCAAGAAAGAGCCCAATGAACTACTAGACAAGATATAGGAGCAGTATAGAATAATGTTCAAAGAATGTCCTAACAACGATATGACGGAGAATATGATTCAAAAAACTTTCTATCATGGGATCAACACAACCAACCAATGTGTAGAGAGATTTATGGTAGATAGAGTGTTCATGATTGATAGAAACAACTAATAAGGCTATATGAAGTATCCTAGAAGTAAATTCACCGACGGGGGAAACCATAACCTTAGATCTTTATTACAATTGCTTACACCTTAGCGTAGTTAATCTTTAGTTTTAGTAATTTAAATAACATCAAGTGACAATTGATTATTCTAACAACTTGCTTGATACGTAAATTCCCTATGGGATCGACTCTGGGCATAATACCCCAGATTATATCTGCAACGCCCGCTTAGTCTTTTATTAGACATAGTTGAGCGTGATCAACCATCACCATGAATCAATTAGAAAAGGCTCAGTTTAAAAAATGCAAAATCCTAAGCAAGTCAATGCCATGGAGAGAGTGAACATGATGGTGAACAAAAGAGGGACCAAGGGTCCTCAAGTGAAACATTTTCGCGACATTAAATTAAGTGCTTCTTGGGAGACAACTCACGTTTCTTTTTCTTTCCTTTGTTTCTTTTGTACATAGGTTTTATTTTTGTGCTAACTTGATTTGAAGTATGCTACAGGGATGAGTGTTCTTTACATGAATTATGGACATAAATCTAGTTAAGTGTTAAAGGAATTGCGGACCGCAGTTGCATTGTGTGGATAGCACAATTTTGGTTGCTGCAGAAAAAATGCTTTGCGGCTGCACAATTGTAATGCTGACCAAAAAAATGCAAGGAGGAAAATGCCAACTCTCTGAAGTTGGCCTGTCAGAAAAATGGTTGATTTGCGGCAACAATGGAAATATGCGGTCCGCAACAGGGATCTGCAATCGCACATACAAAATCTACGGACCGCAAAGATAATGATGGTTTAAACTCTAAAGCTAACAGAGTGCGATCTGCAACTGGAATTCTGCAACCGCACTCGCTCCTTCTTCCCTTGGAAAAATCGATAAGTATAAATAGAGGGTCTTGGGCTACTGGTACCCTTTTCCCTCTCTGAGCATAAAACTTGCACCAATTTGAAATCTCTTGGTAAATCATCTGCAAACACGCCTAGAAATTGTTGATCACTCATTTCTTGCACTCATTCATATTTGGTATGCTTCAATTATTTGTTAGAAATTTTCAATATTTAGTTTAATTTATAGATTTTTAGTTAGCTTTAGGCCATTTGTCTCTAGAACTAAATTTTTATAACCATGTAGGGTAAATCTATAGTGGGTCAACGAGCGCATGCTCTATGGGGAATGAATCACTAGAGTTTCATGCTTGTACGCTATTACCATGTCAAAATTTGTGCAAAAATTGCAAACCCTAGATAAAAATACTGACATGTTCGTAATAGTTTGATATATGCTGCTGCACAAGAAATTCTGTGGTCCGCAGAAGTTGAGTCTAGGGTAATTTAGTAAGGAAGGTTTCTGCGACCGCAAGAAAATTGTGTGGACCGCAAAAATCCCGTTGCAGCCAGAAAACAACCTTTTTCCTGTTATCACTGAGTTGACAAATTGGTGACTCACATGTGCGGCCACAAGACAAATTTTGCAGACCGCAAAAATAGGTTGCAGCCACAAAGCAGCCAATTCTCTGTTATGAGAGAGTTGGCATATATTTGGTTTCTGAGTTGCGGTCGCAAGAAAAAATGTGCGTACCGCAACCCATATATGTGGCTACAGGTAAAAATTGTGCGATCCACAATGCCCAATATGCGGCCACAAGGAAAAATGTGCGGACCGCAGATCCTTATCATGCAAGCATGTTTCCACTATTTTTTCAGGTGTATCTTTACATATCTTTCTGTATGTCTGAACTTGAATTACAACTAACAATTATCTTTGCTTGATATTGAAAATGGTTCGATCTAGAGGCAGAGGTGATACTTCAAAGGGAAGGGGTTAACCCTCCATGGGTCGAGGCAATAATTCTTTATCCCTCGGCCTACAAATGATAATTACAAAGAAAGCTACAACCGATAGAGGGAGAGGTGAAAATCTCTCTGAGTCGAGCTCTTATGTCCCATATAGGGAAGCATCAAAGGGAAACTCAACTCGGTTCAAGAGCAGCCGACTGTCCAAACAAGGTCTCCAAGGAGATATCAACTCAGGGACGAGTCGTCCTTATATCGTAGCACTTCCGAGGGTTTGGAAAGTGCTAGTCAGGATTCTGAGCCATCCACTACACCTGTCCCTGAGGCACCAGATACATCATTTTAGGACATCCCCGATGATGGCAGAGGGGGAGATGCTACAACGAAGGAGTACATTTTTCGGGAATTCTACGCCAATGTGGCGCATATCAAAAAGGGGAAAAAGATGACAAAAGTGAGAAACCTCAAAGTGTGATTTGATCAGCACACATTGAACACATACTTGATACTTGATGATATCGAGTCCACATAGTACTTAGAAAAGCTTGCACATAGGGATGAAACTCGTCCTTGGTTAGCAGACATTCTAGAAGCTCCCGGGCCACCACCACCATGGATCACAACAAGGGTTCCTATTCATAGGAACACTCTAAGCTTTGAGGCAAAGGGGTGGCAAACCTTTGTCTGAAGTAGACTAGACCCGTGCCAGAATGAGACCTATCTTCCGATGCCTTGGGCATTTCTAGTTGCTTATATCATGGACGGGTACCCTATCAATATGGGTGACGTGATGTCGGCCAACATCTCTGTGATCGCTCGACAAGATGACTCATCCTACCTGTATCCTAACACTATTACCGAGTATATCATAGATGTGAGGGTAGAACCAAGGGATTATGATACAAAAGGTGCGGCCAAAGAATCCTTTCTCATGGTACTCATTGATGGATGCACACAACCCTAAGAGAAAGGGTCAGCCGTCGACCGCCACAGGCCACTCTGATGATCCATCAGCGGTAGTTGCGGAGCCAGTTGATGTTCCATCCACTTCAGCCGAGCCTTCCTCATTATGTATATTCACTATGCGTTCAATAGTTTCTGATTTGTAGCTTATTTATGTTTGTTTTCTTATTGGTTAATGTTTAATTTAGTAACTTCTTTTGGATTTAGTATCTTCTTTTTATGTTTCAGTATATAATAAATCTTTGGTTTTCTTAATGCCACGATTCTTTCCAAAGGTAGTTATTATGTGAACCGGTGACTCGTCCCAATGATGGATGGCGTGACAACCTTCTTAAGGGAATGAGTCTGTTTTGTCTTTAGGTAATAATAGTAGTAGTAATGAATAAAAAGACCTAATTGAGTCATTCTCAAAGATTCAGTCGTGCTTCATTTTGTACCAACACACTTAACTACGTGCTTATGGTTAAAAACAGGGATTTTGAAAAAATAGCTCTATTTAGTGACTTTGGCACACATCGAGTGGTTTAATAGAACCATAGTGATTTTAAAAACTTGAATGTGGTCGTTAGGGGACCTCAACTCTGTCCTCTTTAAATATCTAGTTGCGTGAAAGGTGAGTTTCTTTGTTGTTAGTCCAAGTACCCGTGCGAAAGGTCTAGAACTTGCCTCGAATATGTTTCAAGGCGAAATCCTAAGTTCTGCTTGGCTTGAGAAGTGATTGTAGGCTTTCCTTGGCCCACTTGAGTTTTCTATTGCCTGCCAATGATGGCATCCCTAGTCAACCTCTTCGAGACTTTAGCCTTTCTCATTTGAAAACCATTTTACAAGCCATTACCCATTCTATTATGACCCTCTCTTGGCACCCGAGCTTTATTTAATACTCATGTGAAACAAATGGCTATAAACATAAGTTTGGGGGAGAGACGAGGAGATTGAAAAGGTAGAAAGGCACAAAAAGAGAAAAAGAAATGATGAGAAGGAAAAGGCAAAGAAAAGAAAATAACAAAAAGAAAAAGGCAACAAAATGAATAAGTAGAAAAGCTGAAGGTATTCAAAGAAAGGCAATGACCCCAAACATGGAGAAATATGAATGTAATGATAAAAAAGAGTGATGTTAAGTCTCTCTAGTCTCCCAAGGAAAAGAAAATTTCTCAAAGAATTGGCAAAGTTTGAGCCGAGAAATGAAAGATGGAGTGCTTAAGGAAGGTGTAACTACTTACCCATATTGTATCAATCCCTAATCCAAAAGCCTTCATTACACCCCGAAAGAAGTGCTACCTGATTTTGAGCCAAGTGAGCTTACATTAGTGGTGATTTACATGAGGGGCAATCCTATGGTACTTGAAGCCGTACTTGTGAAATTTTCTTGAGAGAGATGAGTGGGCCTTTCACAAATCTTTGAAATTGAGTGCTACATTATTAAGTGAGCTTGTAAAATGAAAATTAGAGGAGGAAGAGTTTGGAGTCCACCATGACTTACAAGATAGAGCGAGAGTCCTTGATGAGTAAAGTCAACTCTTGAAACTCAAATGTTACATTAGAACTATATGTGCATGAATGTTTAACTTGTCACCTTGTTCATAACTCATGAGTATTGTGGGTAATTGTTGGTCCCAGCTGATGTGTGGATGGCTCACCTTCGACTCGCTGAAATGACCCTTAACTCTTGAGGTGGGGAATTTGACTGCTTGTTAACGCCTTTTAGCTTTTGTTTTAGCCCAAAAATATTGAATTGTGTTCCCGAAATTAATGAAATTGTACAAAATTGTCCAAACACTTTATAAAAGGTTGATGTGAACTAATACCTAATAAAGATAAAAACTAAACTAAAAAGGCGAATAAAGTGATCAATGGAATTCTAGCAATACTGGAACACGAAAAATACGAATATAATTAGTGTCGAGTCTAATCCATGGATTTGATTGACTCCTACTAGTTAATCACAAGTCCAAGTCACGAGCCTTGGAAATTATTAGGGATGGAAAATAGGGCAGGGCAAAACCTTAATAGGGCGAGGCAGGGAAGCATCTAAATGGGGCGTGGCATGACATGACATGACAGGGTAGAACATCATTTTCGGAAAATTCAAATGGGGCAGGGTAGGGAGCAAGTTTAAATTTTATCCAAAAATAAGGTTTCTCTTATAGAAAAAATAATAATTTATAGCTTGTTTCCATGAGCTCCCAAACGGGTCTTTCTTCAGAAGCTCCCAAATGGGTCTTACGTCAGAATATTTTGAATTGAATATACCACTTACACATTGAGAATTTTCTCTAAGCAATTTAAATGTTTAAATAAAGTAAATGCTACACCCCACACCTAAATAAAGCTTCATAAGTGTGGCTTGTATCATAGGCAATCAGCCGGCGACGCGTTTGAGGGCAGAAGATAGCAACACGTTTTATTAGACTTGCGCCAGCTGTCACCGGGTGCAGTGATTGGGGCGAGGAGACGCATGTAGCAGCGGCGGAGTATCCTAGATTTGCTGTGATATAAAACGACAGTGAAACACTCTTTCTCTTTCATTTTTAGAAGGTATCACCAATGTTAGTTATCCCAAGTGCTCTTAACACCCCTTTAGACTTTTCAAATAATTTATGGGAAAATTGAAGGTGAATCTGAATCTTGCAAGATCTAGCGTGAAGGATATGGGAATCATCACTATAATATTTATTATCTTGTTGTATCAATTCTAGAGAATTCGTTGGAGGAGAGATTAACCATCCTAGAGGTTTAGCTAGTTCTTCAACAAGGTATGTATGGAAACTTTCATTCTTGGCATGAATTGGTGTAAGTCTCTCTTTCTCCCTCTAAACGATTTCTGTATTGTAAGAATTTTATTGTTCTGAGACCTTCTAAATAATGGTGTTCTATTCTTGTACATGCTTGCCGGTGGCATTTATTTTGAAGTCTATAATATTTCCAATTGGTATCCTATGGTCGGGGAGTATGATTCATTCTGAGTTTAAACTTGTTATCTCTTGAAACAACTACTAAGATCGGTACAGCACATACTATGAAATTATTGAGCAGTTGGGCATGATGAGACATGATATGAGATATTACCAAGCTCTTGTGTGTCCGGGTACGATGATGTGTGATGTGAGGTTACCGAGTCCTCTTGAGGTGGGTTACTTTAAAGACCCGTAAAATTTTCTTGTTTAAAATAATGCCCGAATGAATCCCCGAGTTGTTTTTACTCTGGAAAATTTTAAAATAGACCTAATTTGAGTAAAAAGTACCCCGGGACATAAGGAATAAAATTTTCCAGAAAGTATGTATTATGCGACGCACTATGTGATCGCATACATGTATGCGAACCGCATAATGGTCGCAGACACGGGTAGATCACTGCCCTATTTGAGGATAACTATGCGGTCCAATATGCGACCGCATTTCGATTCTGCGGACCGCATAGCTGTCGCATTGTTTCCCTTTGATTTTCAGGAGGGAGGTTATGCGACGCACTATGCGATCGCATAACATGTATGCGGACCGCATAGTGGTCGCATACCTGGGCAGATTGTTTTCGATTTTTGCCCACCTGGAGGGCCATTCTGTGGTCGACTCTGCGGACCGCATGTCAGGAATGCGATCGCATTACTGATCGCATTCTTGTGTCGGGATCCTATTTTTTCTAATTTATAAATTCGACCCCAATTCATTAAAACACCCCTCCCCTTAATTTTTAACTAATTTTTAAGCTAGAATAGAGAGAAGTGAGAGGAGATTCTAGAGAGAGAATTCATCATCTCCCTTAAATTGGTCCATCATCTTCTACTCAGGCCTGGAAATTTTGAGTTATTGCCTTCTTCTTCATTTTAACAGGTAATTTTCCACCCCATTTTCTTCAATTCTCAGATTTTTAATAAAATGGGACTCGTATGAATTGGTTCTTGAAAATAAAATCCTACACCTTGCATACATGTATCTAAATTGTCACCACCTAGCAAAAAGGAGTAAGTTGGAGTAACCTTCATTAAAAAGGGAAACAAGTAATCAAAGAGGTCATGTAGTGTTTGATAAAATGTCCAAATGAGTTTGAGTTTTGTTCAAGATTCCCAGCTCTAAGTGAAATGTGTTGCCTTATGAATTACATTAACGTGCTTGACGGGTTGGTGATTTGAGAATAGATAATTAAAGGAAATTCCGACTCGAGGTATGTATGGCTAACTTTAACTCTTGTAAAATCCCCTTGTTGTGACGAGCACACGGTATGTGTTCCTTGTGAGATAAAATGTGAATTAACTGTCTTAGTTGATGGCCACCCCACTGTGTTATATGCGGTTGAGAAAAATGATTTGGAATGCCTACCTTATTGTGTGCAAAGCTTATAATTGCTCGGGGGGTATCGATGTGAAATGGTGTGAATAGGTTGATCAATTATGGCAATGACTTGTATACGAATAACTGCTTGGTGAGAATTACTACGAGGCCTTGTTGGCTGATAAGTGGGGAATTTGACTGCTTGTTAACGCCTTTTAGCTTTTGTTTATCCCAAAAGCATTGAATTGTGTTCCCAAAAGTAATGAAATTGTGCAAAATTGCAGGAATGCTGGAAATTGGGCTTCCGAGATGAAATCCTTCTCAAAGAGGAGTAGTCCAAACACAAGGAAACAAAGGGCACAAAAGAACACAATGTGCGCTCCGCAGAAGGAATCCTACCACCGCATAACAAATTGCGGACTGCATAATTCTACGACCGGAAACAAAGAAGGAAAACTCAGTAGATAATTGTGCAAATTGCGTACCGCACATGTGTAGTGCGGCCGCAAAACATGGCTAAGAGCTGAAGATTAGATAGTGTGCAAAAACACCAAGTCTAGGAGTCTCTTTGAATTGCAGACCGCCAAAGAATTATGCGGCTCCAGAAGAAGTGACATGCGGCCGCAAACCTAATTATGTGGACCGCAGAAGATTGCCTCGCGACCGCAAGTCAGAAATGTGCGACCGCTGAATTCCACTTCGAGCCAAGGTGAAGCAATTTGCGGATCGCACATCGAATTGTGCGGCCGTAGAACCTCCCGAGAGGCTTTTTTGTCCGAGAATTCCAGCCTTGTATAAATAGAAGAGTTTTATGAAAATAGGTGAAGTTTGAACATCTGAGGCACTGTAGCCGTTTTTCTTTGCAATTTTAGGAAACTTTAGCTTATTTTGGTGTTTTAACATTATATATTTATTTTAATCTTTCAATATGAGTTTTATAAGCTTTTTATCCTTGTTTTCTTCTACACCAACTATGAGTAGCTAGAGTTTTACTAGGGTTGTGACCCGACCCTAGTGTGTAAACCTTATGGGTGATTAATTGTATGCTTGTTTATGATTGGGTGTTTATTATTTAGCTTAGTTCAAGCTTCATTTGTAGAATTGATGGTTGCAAACATTGATTCACGCCTATTTGACTTGGTCTCTACTTGAGAAAGAGGGACCTAGTCTAGGTTAACTTAGCTAACAAGGAATTGGGTCAGTTGAGAGATTGATTAGCCCAATTAAAGGTTTCAACCTAGAGATAGTG
Source organism: Nicotiana paniculata (assembly GCA_005239505.1). NCBI lineage: Eukaryota > Viridiplantae > Streptophyta > Magnoliopsida > Solanales > Solanaceae > Nicotiana > Nicotiana paniculata. The sequence continues at coordinate 35,533 of ML312631.1, forward strand.
ACAAGCTCACTTGAGCTCTTATCAACTTGGTTGATACCCATTTGGTCTTGAGAAATCCAAATTGGGCAAAACTACTCTCTGACCGAGAGGTATTGAGTGTGTTACGTAGAGTTGTGAGCTATAATACACCCATTCAATAGAACGAGCATACAAGTCTTTATCCCATTAGACTAACATCTAGGTCATGGTCATAACCTTAGGCCTTTTATATATTTGGAAAACCCTCAAAAACAATTATCTCTAGTCTTATATCTTTATTTGCATTCCTTAAATTAATACTAGACATAGAAACAAATAACCTATTGTGGAAGTGCAATCTAGATACTTCACTTGCTCATTCCGAATATATACTCCTAGCTCCCATCTTAGCTTCCTTCGGATTCGACCCCGATTCTTTGTAGGGTTTTATTATTGCATACGACCGTGTCATATTTCTTTTGAGGTGTGTATTTAAACATGATCATTGGCCTAGGTCTTATGAATAAAAATATGTAAGAACAGACATCGGTTCACACGGGCCTTCAGGCATCGTGTGTCGGTCGCACCTCCCAAGGTTGGGGTGTGACAAACTTGGTATCAGAGCAGGTATGTAATTAGGAGTCGGCAAGCCGTATCTAATAGAGTCTTGTTTATGGATATGCCGTGCAACATGCTTATAAACAGAAGGCTACAGAATATTTAGGATGAATACCCTTCTTTATGATCTAGATCGTGCGATATAGCTTTGTCATAAGTATTCGCATCTGATCTCCATCTTGTTTATGTTTATAGTGAGGCCTACCATGAGACACCAGGAACTTGTTCAAGGGTTGAATGAAGAAGTAGGAGAAGGTACCAGTCCAGTACACCTTCCCTATGGGTCAACATGGGCCTCATGATGATGTTGATACTCAAGTTTCAGGGACAACACCATCACTTCCAGAACAACATATAGAAACTAACATACCTCAGGTTCCTCCCCTATGTGTTCACGAGCAAGATTTGAAAATAAGAAGTGCAATACAATTGTTGAATCAATTAGTGGCCTCCAGGACCAACGACAGGTCCTTGCTACTGCAGATAGAGTAGTCAGTACGAGAGTTCAGGATTTCATAAATTTGGAACCCCTGATATTCACAGGAACATATCCCAGAATTTTCTAGATCAAATGCAACAGATTTTACGAGTTATGCATGCTAATAATACTGAGTCCATGGAGCTTGCCTCTTACAGATTGTAGGATATAGTTGTGACTTGGTATGAGACTTGGGAACAATCTAGGGGATCTTTTGCCCTAGAAGCAGGATGGAAGGAATTTTTTGTGGCGTTCTTGCATCAGTATTTGCCCGTTGAGCTCCACCGAGAAAGACAAGATAAATTCTTACGGTTGGACCAAGGTAATACGAGTGTCCGAGAGTATAGAATGCAATTCAACTCCTTGTCTAGGTATTCTCCATTAGTTGCGGCGGAGATGGGTGACTGAGTACATCAATTTTTTGGCGGTTTTGGACCACATTTGATTAATGAATGTACTATTTCTTCTTTGAGTCCGAACATGGATATTGCTCATATTAAGGCCTATGCACAGAACTTGGAGGATGTACGAGGCAAAAGTGAGCCACGACCAAGGCCCACATAATAAGGCCCAGTCTACAAGTGATACGGGTGAGTCTCGAGGTGAGTTTAGACCTCAGTTTCATCCGATATATAGTGTTTGTCACAGTTCTATAGTCGGCTTTATGATCAGATCACCTATTCTGGTCAGGGTCAAAATCCCCGAGGACCAAGCTCACAATATGGTGGAGACTCTAGTACGTTGAGGCCCCCGGTACCACATTGTGGCCGATGTGGTAGGAATCATTTTGCGCTTTGCCGCCTTGGTTCAGACTTGTGTTATTCTTGTGGGAAGCCCGACAATGTCATGCACTTTTGCCCATAGAAAAAATGTGGGTGGCATGAAATCATCAACGAGATCAGCATCAGCCTCATCATCGACAACACATCTAGTGATAAAGGTATGCAACTGCCGATGTCAAGACGTAGAGGCATAGGTAACGTGACTAGCTCAAGCGGGCAACAAAACCACATATATGTACTATTGTCATGCCTCATTTTCTCGTGAGAGCGGGTTTCGACATGTTACACTCTGTTAAATGGGTATTGAAAGAGAACAGTCGTCACCTAATGATTTTTAAGGTGCATTAGGAAACCCAATTGCAGATAACTTTGTTTTAACTAGTCCGTGTTACCAAAGATCGGGTAAGGGCTCAAATTACATCGAAGAGAAGGTGTTAGGCATTCTTCTAGGTGATCAGGATTTTTACACTAAACTTCTTGAAAGTTATGTTGAAACTATTGACAAGTATATTTCCAAATGATTTTTACTGAAATTGGCTTTTAAGCGTGATGATTTAACGTATACATTGTTGAAAAGAAAGGTTGTGCTTAGGGTGAAATGATGAATTGATTTTATGTGTTTCTTGCTGCTCAGACCTGATTTATTTTCATTACTACTGAGTTGGTGTACTCACATTACTCCCTGCACCTTGTGTGCAGATCTAGGTGTTAGGGCAGGGTGAGCTGTGTATCTGTTCCAGAGATCTTCTCGGAGATTTGCGAGGTAGCTGCACGCGCCCGCAGTCCTGCTATCTCCTGCTTACTATTATAGAGTTTATTTTCTTTTGAGCTGTATATTTTATGTAGATGCTCATGCCAGTGACTCCGGGATCTCGGGGGTTATATTTAATATTCGGTATAGCTTTAACTGTTTTAAAAATGTTTAAAAGAAACCTTTATGGGTATCAGTTTAGTAAAGATGTAAATGGAAGCTTATTACGATTTGAGTGTAGTTTTGGCTGGCCTAGTTCCACGATAGGTGCCATCACGACTGGCTTAGATTTGGGGTCGTGACAAAATCGATTTATTTCTGTATTCTTATTATATAAATATCCAGTAATTATCCTTCAAGTTATTTTTATGTTGGTTTAAGCATCTAAACTTATCATTTACACCAACATAATGTTTTAAAAGTGCATTTTTATAATTACATTTGCATTTTAGGGCTAATTGCACATTTTCACAATAATAGTCCATATTAATGTATAATTACATTATTTATGCAGAAAATGAATTTTTATATTTTTATAATGTTAAGTAATTATTTTTAATCATTTTAGTGCACAAATGATATATTTGTTATTTATTAATTACTTTTATAAATTATATTTTATTAAATATTGGGTATTTAAAAACTAGCCTAAAAACCTACCTATTTTCGGACCAATTACTGGCCCAAAATCTAACACCCTAGCCCAAATAACCTCCAGCCCAATCAATTAAACCAACCCCACAACCAAGTCGCGACCCATCTAAACCAACCCGACCCAAGACCCTTTCTAATCGTGACCGTTGATCTCTGAGATCAATGTCCCACATGACTCCCTCCCTCTTAATTACCCTAAACACCCCTAACCCTAATCATTTCTCACCACCCTCCGCCCCTAAATCCTCCCTTCTCCTCTCCTGTCAAACCCTAGAATCCGTCTCTCTTATTCTACCCTAAATCCCGACTCCAACATGGAATCACTCTATGATTCCCTTTCCATTTATGCTCTGTCTCGTCATTTCTTACACGATTTTGGCATTGCATAAGTACTTGTCCTATTTTGGCAAGTGTAAATCTCAGATTCAAGGGAGATTAGCTTCAACCGTTTGAATCTGGATAATATTTAGTCCATATAAAGCATGACCATGGCCATATGGGTCCGATTAGCCAGGATTCCCGGCAAATCTTTGATTTTTGTCAACTAGGGTTTACTTATTTTTTCCCTAAATCCAATTTTTATTTGATTTTTCAGTCAATACTTCCTTATTTATGTTTGATTTTACTGTTTTCCTTGTTTACTTGTGTCGCGATCCAAAATCCGCTAGTCGTGATGGCACCTAACCCAACCCGCTAGGTAAGCCAACTAATATCTATCAAATTTCAATAATCCTGACAAGTCAATTAAACAGAATAAATTATCTGGATATATTACATTTCCCAGGGACTGGTAATATAAATCATGAGCTTCTAAGAATAGAGTTTACAAAGCAGAAATGAAAAAAATACATAGTTTGTTTGAAAAGTACATAAACAACACAATTTAATCTAAGGCTACCCCGAACAACATAGGCAGCTACAACATGGACGCGGGTACATCTTCAAATCCAGCAACTCTCGAACACAATAGCAACTGCAACCAACATCTGCACGCAATGTGCAGAAGTGTAGCATCAGTACAACCGACCCCATGTAGTTAGTAAGTAACAAACATAACCTTAGGTTGAAAGTAGTGACGATCTATAACCAGGTTAGGTCTCATATCGGTATTCTACAACAGTTCATAACTGCATAACACAAGTAGTAAACGGGGGTATCTCAGAAGTACAAATGCTCAACTATTTCACAGTTCCAGAAAAATAGGCATGCTTTTCAAATATCTTAATAAAATTCAATTCTTATGCCAAAAAAATACAAGTAAGTTTGAAAACTGTGATTTTTCAAAAAAACATTTCGAAAATGAGTGAGAAGTTTCATTTTCATTCCAGATAACAAGTATAAAATCCTTCTCTATGTCCACATATCAATATGTGTAATAATCATGAATGACGTGATACCGTGCATCATGAGGAAAATGCATCTCTATGCATGTATGTCATGTATGTATGCCAATGCCATGTATCCCAGAGATGAATCATGTCCTCACACTCTCAGAGTACTCAATCTCACTATCTCACTCTTTCGACTCATAAATACTCAACCACTCGGTACTGTATATGGACCATACGGCCCAGGGAAGATCCATCTCGGAGTATATACATCAATGATCATCAATCACCAAGTACCGAGGAAGGCCAATCCAACCCCATGGAGAAGATCCATCTCTAAGTATGTAATGCTTTGGACAAGATCCATGTCCAGGGAAGATCCATCCTTCAATATAATCAACTGCGCTCACTGGGAGTCTGTACAGACTCCGGAGGGGCTCCTACAACCCAAGCGCTATCATAAACTAGATCCAGGCATAAATCAATATAACATGCTACAGTGTGCAACCCGATCCTATAACTGTCACTCACAATTGGGTCTTAACGTCACTCAGCCATCAATCTTTCCAGTCTTACTCTCGGGCTCACAATGTCATGAAACTAGCCCGACAACAATGATATGATATATCAATAATCAACACTAAGACTGAGATATGATATGAATGCATGAATATGGCTGAGTATAAAATATTGATGAAATCAGTGTGATGACAACAAGAAAACGACCACTATGGGTCCTAATAATATCAACATAAAAGCCTAAACATAATGTTTAGCATGGTTGACAGCTCAGATACTTTATCACATGATGGAAACACAAATATCAACATAATATGACCACTATACAGGTGCCATGGGAACAATCGAGTCCCAATTCACATGGTGCACGCCCACACGCCCATCACATAGCATGTGCGTCACCTCAATACAAATCACATAACATGTATTGTGGAGTTTTATACCCTCAACACTAATTTTAGAAGAGTTACTTACCTCGAACGAGCCAATACCAATGCCGAGAAGGCCAAGCGATGCTCCAAGGATGCCATCCCGCGCGTTCCGACCTCCAAACGGCTCGAAACTAACCGACAACAATTCAAACACATCAAACTATGCTAAAAGAACCAATCCCAATCATAAAAGATAAAATCTTGAATCAAAGCCCGAAATCGACCCAAAATCCCAATCTGAGCCCGCACCTCTGAACCCGGCAAAACTCATAAAATTCGATAACCCAATCAATTACGAGTCCAACAATACTAGTTTCACTCAAATCCGACTCTAATTCGATGTTCAAAACTCAAACATTCGTAATATGAAACGTTAGGCCCAAATCCCCAATTTTCTCTTTAGAAATCATCAACCAAAAGCAAAAATCCAAGATAGATTCATGGAATATAATCAAAATCGAGTAGAGAACACTTACCCCAATCCTTATGATGAAATTTGTTCCAAAATCGGAAACCCTTGTATTTGTCATTCTGCCCGGCACTTCCGCATTTGCGGTCTAATTGTTGCATCTACGACCACCGCATTTGCGGTCAGATTGCCGCATTTACGACCACACTCACCAGCCGGCCCCCTTGCACATGCGGAACATTTTCTGCTCCTATGCACCCGCAGGTGTGACCTCTCCTCTGCATCTGCGATGAGCTCTAGCCATGACTAATTGCGCACCTGCGACACATGGCTCGCAATTGTGGCCATCGCACCTGCGCAATACCAATCGCATGTGCGGAACACCAGAACCAGCATCTGCAAATACTAAAGAAATCATTTGAAATTAATCCGAAACACGCCCGAGACCCTCGGGACGCCGTCCAATCATAGCCACAAGTAAAATAACCTAACACGAACCTACTCGAGGCCTCAAAACACACATAAAAATATCAAACTGACGAATCACACCTCAATTCAAACCCAATGAACTTTAAACTTTCAAATTTTCAAAACACGTGTCGATACATATCAAATCATCCCGAAATGAAATCAAAATTTGCACACAAGTCCCAAATGACATGACAAAGCTATTCCAACTCCTGGAATCCACATTCCAAACCTAATATCTTCGAAGTCAATTTCTGGTCGAACTTTGAACTTCTCAAGCCTTCAAATCTCCAATTTTCGCCAATTAGTGCCAAAACCTTCTAGAAACATCCAAATGCAAATACGGGAATACGCCCAAGTATAAAATCACTATACGGACCTAACAGAACCATAGAAACTCCATTTCGGGGTAGAATTTTCAAAAAGTCAAACTTGGTCAACTCTTTCAACGTAAAGCTTCAACAACAAACTCATTATTCCAAACTGATTCTGAATAACCTGAAACCCAAAACCGATGATTCACATAAGTCATAATACAACATACGGAGCTACTCATTCCCTCAAACAACCGAGCGAAGTGAAAATTCTCAGAACGACAGGTCGGGTTGTTACAACTTGTTTGATTTCTGTCACTATATAAGCCCCTCCCCCATTCCCCTTTAAGAGAGAACTTTGAATCACTATAATATCACTAAACTTTAAAGCTTTATTCTGTTATTTCTTCATTATCTCGTTCTATGCTTTGGTTCTTGGCCTGCTGAAAGCCAAGGCCACTAAATTTAGGGTTTTTGCTTCTCGTTGATTTTCAAGACACTGTGGACTTTTGTTTCTTTTTTGTATTTTCATTTAACTGGTGAGTTAATGAAACTTTGTAATTTCATTCTTATGTATTTGCAATTTGCATGTCTTCACTTCTGAAGTTCGTTAGTTTAATGAGTTTTTCTGGGTTGTTTTGTGTGAGATTATGTTTATTTTACTTCAAATTTTTAGGTCTCCTTAGCGTTTAATTTCACAATGTTGATAGCTCAAAGTATGCCTAAATTTGATTCGACTAAATTAGATTCTTCTCAAGTCTAAATAGCCAATGTGTTACTACTGTTTGGGATCTTTGCACTTGTTAGCATCTCTTTGGTGTTTTATTCTGCTTTAGGCTATCCATCCTATTATGTGAACATGCTTTACTTGCATAATTTGTATCCCCTTTAGTCGACTAGTCAATTGTGTTCAAAACATGAATGTTTACATCTATTCTATAGCACAAGTCTATTCTGAATTTATGTGGGTATATCTTGCTTATGTAGTATGTTTTAATCCTGTAAATCACGACTAGTTCTCTATCAATATTCCCCCTTTAGCATGTTTTTGCTCCCCTGATTCACCAGTAGTTGTAGTAATCTGTTTCCCCATCATGTATAAATGTAGTTCTGCTACCAAGTTAGTGACTATTTCATAATACTAGGACTTATACTTAGTATAATTTGAACTTTTTCTTTTGTATTATGAGCTGTGTATGATACTTTCATCAATCCTGCAAACATGTTCTTCCCTTGACTTTGCTAATGTAGGATTGTTTATGCACTAAGTGTTGAACCTATTTTCTAAATCTTTGCTAAGTTTTTTCTTAAACTCTATGACTTGTTCAACTATCTACTATACATGCAACTTGGATATGTCTGTATCCCTTGGTTTTTCCCCCAACCTTGGTTTACTTCACTTGTTACCTGGTCTTTTTTGAGTTTTCATTCTTAGGCGGCTGAAAGCCAAGGCTACCTAGGTTCTATCTTGACCTCCCTAGTGTAAGCACTGGTCGGGATCCAATTGAGACCATTGTGAACTCTGACACATTAGGATTTGGTCCTTAGTCATTCCCTGAATTTCCTCTATTAACCTCCCTAGTGTGAGCACTGCCCGGGGTTCTTGAAGCCCTTGAGAACTCTAACACACTAGGGTCATGGTTCTTTGCCACCTCCCTAATTTCTCAACTCTGCCATTTTTACCCACTGGCTGAATCAACTGGTTTTTGGCTGCTTTATGTAAATGAAGATATGATTTCTGGGTTGTTGTAAATTATGTGGACTTGAGGTTGAAGGACTGGCCAGGTGTCATGACCCCAAATCTAACCCAGTTGTGATGGTACCTATCGTGGAACTAGGCCAGCCAAAACTACACTCAAATCATAATAAGTTTCCATTTACATCTTTACTATATTGATAACCCATAAAGGTTTCCTTTAAACATTTATAAAACGGTTAAAACTATACTAAATATTAAATACAACCCCCGAGATCCTGGAGTCACTGGTCATGAGCATCTACATAAAATATACAACTTAAAAGAAATAAATTCTATAAAGTAAGCAGGACTGCAGACGCATGTAGCTACCTCGCAAACCTCCAAGAATCTCTAGAACATATAGACAACTCACCCTGCCCTAACACCTAGATCTGTACACAAGGTGCAGGGAGTAATGTGAGTACACCAACTCAGTAGTAATAAAAATTAATTAGGTCTGAGCAGCAAGAAACACATAAAATAAATTCATCAATTCATAATAAGCACATCCTTACTTTCAAACAATGTATGCGTTAAATCATCACGCTTAAAATCCAATTTCAGTAAAAATCATTTGGAAATATACTTGCCAATAATTTCAACATAACTTTCAAGAAGTTTAGTGTAAAAAGGCTGAAAATCATAAAAAGGCCCCTCGGGCAAAACATATTTCATAAGCTCAGAGTGAAAGTGGTAAAATCATAAGTAACCCCTCGGGCAAAAACATGTATCATAATCAGCCCCTCGGGCATGCCTCACAGTCACTCATAATCAGCCCCTCGGGCATACCTCCCAGTCACTCATAATCAGCTCCTCGGGCATACCTCACAATCACTCATAATCAGCCCGTCGGGCATAACTCACAGTCACTCATGCCTCCCAATTAGTCATCACTCGGCACTCGCACTCGGTGCGCTCACTAGGGTGTGTACAGACTCCGGAGGGTCTCCTTCAGCCCAAGCACTAATATCAAGCCACCTTGTGGCGTATCATATCCTCACAAATCAGGCCCTCGTCCTCACTCAGTCAGAACCTCTCAAAAGCCCCTCGAGCGAATCAGTAAAACAGGATACTCGAACCAAAACATCATTCTTAAATCTCAAAGTAGTGTAAATCAGGATGAGTTTCGAAAACAGTAAGCACAATGTGACTGAGTGAAATCATCAATAAACAGTGAGGAAAATAGCTGTAAAGAGCCCCGAAGGGGTCTAAACAGATCGATACAAGGCCCCAAACACGACTTATAGACCAAATATTGCAATAATCTTTAGAACATAATTTAACATAAGGTTTTGAGTAAATATGCAACTCAATAGTTGCCGTGAAGAGGACCAAGTCCAATCCGAAAATCAGTGCGCGCCACATACTCGTCATCCTTCATGTGCGCCATTCTAAAATCAGTGAGAAATACGAAGTCTGGGGTTTCATACCCTCAGGACAAGATTTATAAACTTACCTCTACCGGGCCACAATACTAGTCCACTATGCTCTTGCCCTTCAAATTGGCTCCTGATTGCTCCGAATCTAACCAAAACCAGTTTAACATCATTAATATATACTAAAGGAACTCAACCCAAACGAAAAATATCAATTTATACAAAAATCTCGAAATTCGACTAAACCCGAGCCCTGGGCCCACGTCTTGGAATTCGATAAAATTCACATCACTAGAAACCTCGTCCTCCCATGATTCTACACATACCAAAAACACCACAATCGGACCAAAATTGTCTACCCAAATCGCCAAAAGAATTTTCCAATCCTCCACCCATTTTTTTTCCAAACTTACTCTACTTTAATCCTTCAATTTACAAGCCTAATCCGAAAAAAATAGCATAGAAACGACTTTATTAATCCGGGAACTTACCTCAACTGAAGACCCACAAATTCTCTCTTCAAATTGCCCTCAAATGAGCTCCAACTGCATGCAACAATTGTTAATGACTAAAATTTCACGGAGACCTTCTTTTTACATTGTTCTGTACAGCAAATCCGCACCTGCGGACCTTTCATCGCACCTGCGGTCCCAGGTGCGCACCTGCGAAAACCCACTAATGGACCAATTCTCACACCTACGACCCCTTCTCTGCACCTGCGGCTTCGCAGGTTCGGCCATCCCTTCGCACCTGCGGACTCCTCCTGCCTAGAGTCCCTTCGCACCTGTGCGTGGACTTTTGCACCTGCGGCATCGCACCTGCGGCTACCTATCCGCAGGTACGGCCAACACCAGAAACCAATCCTGAGCCCCTCGGGGCCCCTACCAAACATACCAACACACCATATAGCATATTCAAACCTAGTCGAGCCTTCGAAACACCAAAAAGAACACGAAAACACCAAAATTACATCAAATTCAACCCTATGAACTTTAAAACTTCTAAATTTCGCTAACGATGCCGAAACTAACCAAAATACCTTCGATTGACCTGAAATTTTGCACACATATCCAAAATGACATTACGGACCTGTTCCAACTTCCGGAATTCCATTCCGACCCCGATAGCCTATTTTCCACTGCCGACCGAAAATTGCCAAAAACTAACTTTTCCCAATTCAAGCCTAATTCTACAGTGGACATCAAAACTTCATTCCGAACACACTCCTAAGTAGAGAATCACCTAACGAAGCTATTCGAGCCATAAAATCCGTATTCCGAGGTTGTTCACCAATAAGTCAACACTTAGTTGACTTTCTCAACTATTAGGCTACCCTGAGAGACTAAATGCCTCAATTCTCACCATGACCACTCTGAACCTGAACCAACCGACCCAACACACATAAATGAAGATAAACCACATAAAATGAAGCAGAAAAGGGGGAAACGAGGGAAACGGGACTAAACTCTCGGAACGACCGGTCGGGCCGTTACATCCTCCCCCACTTAAACATATGTTCGCCCTTGAACGTGCCAAGAGTTGTTCTCCAACACCATCAAACTGTTACGTAGCTTACCATGCACATGCCCGGGGGTGATCCCACGTCACCCTATCCCATATAGGTCCAATAGCACAATACCGTTGAAATTTCGAAATCCAAATCCTGGCCCATAAACCTTAGAACCAAATTCCCACTTCCGAAATAATATACAAGATCAAAGTTCCATAACTATAAACTGAACAAGTCTGAACATGTTGAATTAATCCATATATGCACCCCAGATAAAATCACATAATACACCGCGTGACTCAATAGCGATAATTCTTAACCACAATAACTGCTCAGAACAACCCAGTACCGGTACATAACCTCTTATAAAGAAAAATGCCTCGCTCTAACTCTTACATATACTGCCGATGATGAAAGAAGCATGTAGAACTAACAACCATTTGTCCGATCAGTCAGACATGAAACTCCCCCTTCCCAAACAGGAATTATAGTAGATTTCTAAGCCGACTCCCGAAATTTATCCTTCCAACTATGCTGTAGACAATTCTGAAAATATTCATTCTAGGTCTAATGACCTCTTCTCATCCATCGCGACCCCCCTGATAACATGACACAACGATACAATTCGAAGCTAAAACCTGTGCAACTTGTGCACTTAACAACAACATCCCAATGTAATAAAATTATATAAAAGATCCACACGAGAGGACTATCCTTCCATTAACAATTACCATCACCATATCATGCTAACAGCCTAGCACACACCATAAAAAATCAAAACACTCGAATCCAATACCAAAGGTCATACCCCTACATAATTCCGCTACACTGCACGATCTCATCCAAACGCTGGTCCACTTGAAATACTTCAAGACACCTTGCCCAAAATCGCCATCAAGTACTCAAAGTGCATTGCCATAACCACGGGGAAAACCAGACGATACCATGCTACCAAAACAGAAGGTATATAACCAACACGTCTCAATCCCGCAACACCCAATTACTTACCTTACTCAAATCTAGCTATAAAGCCCAATTAGAACCGCACCATATGTGCATATAACCAATAATCACCACTCCTCGCAACAACGAAGGGTAACTCATAGTTCACTCCAGTGCATGAATAAACTCAATCACAATCGAATGGTACATTCCTCAATAATAGAAATTCGGAGCCAACAATTCCGACCTGGTGCAAAACACACATCCACATTAGCCTACCAGTAACCCTAAATTAAATCTGATCACCCATAATAGATAGATAACTTACCGAAAATTTACAATGACGGAATCATGGTACATACTAACATCCGACTAGCTCAGCTCGCATCTTTAACCTATTTATGAGAACTCTCAGTCTCGAAGTCCATTAAGCGTACGGATTGCCATATCTGATCTCAACTCCACCGCTCGAATACATAACACATCCCAAATACTCACTCATTCCATGAGGGATACCCCTATAATTCTTCCATTTACCAAGCAAACTTGAATATCAACAGTCGATCCAACAATAGGGCGCCGCGATACCAATGAAGTACCCTTAACTCAAACACATTGCTCTTTCTGAAATGTATACCCTCATCAAGTCGCACCAATTAGTAATACCATCTAGCTAGTCATCTGAAACTTCCCATGCTGCCTAAGAACGTAGGTCCTTCCTTCAGAACCGAACCGTGACCTCACATATGCAAATCTCAACTCCACCCAACATATCGCATACGCCATGCCAACCTAGGAAAAATACGAGAACTCCATGGTCCCTTCTGAGCCACAAGAAACTATGTACCCAACTAGCCAAGAACTTCCATTTGATCCCATTTAGAAGAAAATTCACTACACATCATCCGCACCTCACGCCAAAAGAAAATATGCACCCTTAACCGCGGTAGAAACCATCAGGAACTATCCGAAATCCCATTTGCACAACACCAAACCATCAGGACTGAATTTTTCTAACTCAACCAAGATATGCAGGCCACCAAAAATCAAAGAGCATTGCTAAGAAACACCCAAAAAACTCATTACCTCATGAACACCCAAAGAACTAATCGTATCCCTTACCATGACGATCCGACCTACTACCAAGTTGCCCTATTTACCTAAGTTTTTTCTGACTTACCTTCAAATTGATACTTCTCCCTACCGTAATACAACAATTTTTCACCCCAGACTTACCACACGTGACCCAAGCACAAAGCCATACCGTCTAAGGCTCATAAGCCGTCGAATACTCTCTCAAATATCCCCAAAAGTACCACATTCAAAATACTTATCCTGAAGAGACTTCCTGCGAATCTAAAGCCATTACCTTCACCTTCCTGATACTGATATGTAGATTCCGTGGTGATGTAGAAATACCACAAGTCTTGACACCCTCCAACGTAAATCTCAATCACACTGACCAATTTAGGCAGAATCGACCTGACCCATTTGCAAATTAACATACTAGGAAAGTAATCCACTCACTTGAAGTCACAAACAAATTCATACATTTCTCACACTACACCTTTTACAATTTCCACTAAATCATTCCATAGAACTCAATTACCCAACAAAGTACATTACAACCTATATCGAAGAGATTTCAATTACTCGTGACATTCCTAGACCCCACGCCTGCAGGTCACAGTTGATTACTAGTATACCTCGAACTGAAATCCATACCACACAAAATCGTGCAATCAACTCATCATTAACAGACTCCCCCACTTGGCTCAAAGCCAACGATCGAGACAAGAAATAATTCACAATGCCCATAATAACACTATCCATCTAACAACTCAAGTCATATGCAAATCACGTATTCATCATTGTAACAGTCACGCCAACTTCCACAAGCGATCTAAACTCCAATTACAACATATATCATTTACTGGTAGAAGAGAACTTATTACAGAACTACATGGGGATCACACACCCTAGGACAATCCGTAGGAGATACCCCTGCCCGCTTAGCCCCAACTGATATCTCTCTACACACTTCTGAAGACCATAACTTATCACGTAATCACTACACCTTTTTGCATCTGAACACAAACAATGCCTACCCTCGAGGCATCACAATACGCGGTAAAAACCTGAAGCCGATGGCAGAACTAACACTGGAGCGGTGGTTGCAAAAAATCTCGAGCTTCTGGAAGCTCTACACACACACATGTTTTACCACATGGATACCCTTACTGGACACCACATGTCCCAAGAATGCTACTGAACCGAGCCAAAATTCACACTCGGAGAATTCTGCATAGAGCCTTTCCTCCCTGAATCCCTATAATGCCATCCTCAATTACTGAGTATGATACTCCTGGCTACACGAATATGCCAGGACTCCATCAATGAATACAATAACAAGGAGTGCTAATACGACTGGAAATGATCAGCTCAAAAGACATCACCAGAGACTCATAACCCAACAGAAAAATCCGCTTCACTCCACAACTACACAACATGAGAGGTCTTCCAATATACTCACAACTCAAGGACATATACCAAATCGAGAGAGAAATCAAACACTCAATAAATCTTGCCACATTTCCAGCCAACCCTTTTGTCATAAATCATAGTCTGAGCACATCTAACTATCAAATCACACTCACCACGTAGCCATCTAGTCACAAAGTACCATTAATAAGGACATCAACGGACATATAAGTCCCCAAATACATGTGGCAACACAATGAAAATCTCAGCACTCAAAGTCACATCTCATCCATGGAAGTCACAAGCCGTCAATGCACAACTGATACCAAGTGCTCTCGTGCGCGTTCAAATACATGGAAGGAATTCAAGAGTTATGCTCTTGGCTGAATTAAATGGGTTTGCACGACAAGAATTCAAGAATATGAGATTTTTTCTAAGGGTTCCGCAGCCTCTCGAAGATAAGTACAGGCGTCTCCGTACAGATCCGCAAGACTCTACTAAACCTGCTCATGACTAGTGAGTCCTATGTAACCTAGCGCTCTGATACCAACTTGTCACGACCCCAAATCTAAGCCAGTTGTGATGGCGCCTATCATGGAACTAGGCCATCCAAAACTACACTCAAATCATAATAAGCTTCCATTTACATCTTTACTATACTGATAACCCATAAAGGATTCCTTTAAAAATTTATAAAACGGTTAAAACTATACTGAATATTAAATACAACCCCTGAGATCCTGGAGTCACTGGTCATGAGTATCTACATAAAATATACAACTAAAAAGAAAATAAATTCTATAATGGTAAGCAGGAGAGGGAGCAGGACTGCGGCCGCATGCAGCTACCTCGCAAACCTCCGAGAATATCTGGAATAGATAGACACCTCACCCTGCCCTAACACCTGGATCTGCACACAAGGTGCAGGGAGTAATGTGAGTACACCAACTCAGTAGTAATGAAAATAAATCAGGTCTGAGTAGCAAGGAACACATAAAATCAATTCATGAATTCACAATAAGCACAACCTTTCTTTCACACAATGTATACGTTAAATCATCACGCTTAAAAGCCAATTTTAGTAAAAAATCATTTGGAAACTTACTTTCCAATAGTTTCAACATAACTTTCAAGAAGTTTAGTGTAAGGCTCAAAATCATAAAAAGGCCGCTCGGGCAAAACATATTTCATAAGCTCAGAGTGAAAGTGGTAAAATCATAAATAGCCCCTCGGGAAAAAACATGTATCATAATCATCCCCTTGAGCATGCCTCACAGTCACTCATAATATACCTCACAGTCACTCATAATCATCCCCTCAGGCATACCTCGCAGTGACTCATAATCAGCCTTCGGGCATACCTCACAGTCACTCATGCCTCCCAATCACTCGTCACTCGGCACTCGCACTCGGTGCGCTCACTGGGGTGTGTACAGACTCCGGAGGGGCTCCTTTAGCCCGAACACTAATATCAAGCCTCCTTGTGGAGTATCTTATCCTCACATATCAGGCCCTCGGCCTCACTTAGTTAAAACCTCTCAAAAGCCCCTCGGGCGAATCAGTAAAATGGAGTACTCGACCCAAGACATCATTTTTAAATCTCAAAGTAGTGTAAATTAGGCTGAGTTTCGAAAACAGTAAGCACAATGTGACTGAGAGAAATCATCAATAAACAGTGAGGAAAATAGCAGTAAAAATCCCCCAAGGGGTCTAAACAGATCGGCACGAGGCCCCAAACACGGCTTATAGGCCAAATATTGCAATAATCTTTAGAACATAATTTAACATAAGGTTTTGAGTACAATACGCAACTCAGTAGTTGGTGCGGAGAGGACCAAGTCCAATCCAAAAATCAGTGCGTTCCACATACTCGTCATCCAACATATGCGCCATTCTAAAATTAGTGAGAAATACAAAGTCCGGGGTTTCATACCCTCAGGACAAGATTTATAACCATTACTTACCTCTACCGGGCCACAGTACTAGTCCGCTATGCTCTTGCCCCTCAAATTGTCTCTTGATTGCTCCGAATCTAACCAAAACCAATTTAACATCATTAATATATACTATAGGAACTCAACCCAATCGAAAACTATCAATTTATACAAAAATCTCGAAATTCGGAAAAACCCGAGCCCCGGGCCCACGTATTAGAATTCGATAAAATTCACATCACTAGAAACCTCGTCCTCCCATGATTCTACACATACCAAAAACACCACAATCGGACCATAATTGCCTACCCAAATCGCCAAAAGAATTTTCCAATCCTCCACCCATTTTTTTTCCAAACTTTCTCTACTTTAATCCTTCAATTGACAAGCCTGATCCGAACAAAATAGCATAGAAACAACTTTAATAATCCGGGAACTTACCTCCACTGAAGACCCACAAATTCTCTCTTCAAATTGCCCTCAAATAATCTCCGACCGCATGCAACAATGGTTAATGACTAAACTTTCACGGAGGCCTTCTTTTTATACTGTTCTGCACAGCAAACCCGCACCTGCGGACCTTTCATTGCACTTGCGGACCCGCACCTGCGGTCCCAGGTGCGCACCTGCGAAAACCCACTAATGGACCAATTCTCACACCTGCGACCCCTTCTCCGTACCTACGGCTTTGCAGGTTCGGCCATCCCTTCGCACTTACGGACTCCTCCTGCCTAGAATCCCTTCGCTCCTGCATGTGGACTTTTGTACCTGCGGCATCGCACCTACGGCTACCTATCCGCAGGTGCGGCCAACACCAGAAACTTACACCAGCAGCCATTTGCTGCAATTTTCCCAGTTCAAAACTCCGCCAACCATCCCAAATCAATCCTGAGCCCCTCGGGGCCCCTACCAAACATACCAATACACCCCATAGCATTATTAAAACCTAGTCGAGTCTTCAAAATACCAAAAACAACACGAAAATACCAAAATTACATCAAATTCAACCCTATGAACTTTAAAACTTCTAAATTTCGCTAACGATGCCGAAACCAACCAAAACACCTTCGATTGACCTGAAATTTTGCACAAATATCCAAAATGACATTATGGACCTGTTCCAACTTTTGGAATTCCATTCCGACCCCGATAGCCAATTTTCCAATGCCTACCGGAAATCGCCAAAAACTAACTTTCGCCAATTCAAGCCTAATTCTACACCGGACATCAAACTTCATTCCTAACACACTCCTAAGTTTCGAATCACCTAACGAAGCTATTCGAGACATAAAATCTGCATTCTGAGGCCGTTCACCAATAAGTCAACTCTCAGTTGACTTTCTCAACTATTAGGCTACCTTGAGAGACTAAATGCCTCAATTCTCACCATGACCACTCTGAACCCGAACCAACCGACCCAACATACATAAATTAAGCTGAACCACATAAAATGAAGAAAAAATGGGGAAAACAGGGCTAAACTCTCGGAAGGACCGGTCGGGTCGTTACACCAAGTCGGGTATATTTTTTGGCCTGCCTTAGGTTCACTATAGCTATTCTGTAATTTAATTCATTCATTGGGCTTGTAATAATGTTATAATAACAATTGGGGTGTTAGTGAAATTGGGAAAAGGGGTTTATTTTAATACTTGCATGAAATTGGAAGAAATCCTGCCTATAGGTGTTTACTTTGCTGCTATGATGTGTGTTAGATAACCTGACTAGATGTATTTAATTTGTTTAACATATTTTTCTTCCACATGCTAGAAACCATGCCTATAGGAAATAAAATGACCAATGTCTTAATGTGCATTACAACATATTCATTAAGTGCTATAAGATTTTGTTAATTTACGTGCTCCCTAATCTGTAATTTAGAAATCATGCCTATAGGGTTAATTGGTTAATATGTTATTGTTATAATTGCTCACTTAGTAGACATGCCTATAGGATCTAAAATCAGTCTTAATTATCAATTATAGAAATCATGCCTATAGGGGTAATCCTGCTAACTTTTTAAGTACTAATACTGAACTTTGAACACTGTCTCGTTGAGCACTACTAGGAAGCATGCCTATAGGATCAAATTGAGTAATTTTGAATATCTCTTGTGTTTATTATTTCCAAATACTGCATAAATACCCTAGATATCATGTCTATAGGTTTAACCGCTTATAACCTGTAATTAGTAGGCAACTGTGTAGTCACATAGAAATTATACTTTGCATGCAAAATTGTCTGCCCATTCAAAATCCAGAATCACATAGAAATCATGTCTATAGGATTTAATGACTTCATCTCAATTCTGAAGCTGTCAAATGCCAATTTGTTTGCGTGCATTTGTTGTCTAAGTGCGGAGGCTAACTTGAGCCCTTAATTGCTTTTACATGAAGTCCAATTTGTTTTGTGTGTCTCCTAGTTTTCTCATTTTGAGCAACCTAAGTTAAGTCTAGACCACCCAAAATAGAGGTCCAAACGCCTCTTGGACCATAGGTATGTGACGGGTAGTGCACACATAAGGTACGATTTAAAATCAATTAGTGTGTCTTATGTAACAACTTAAAGATAGTAATCATGTAACATGAGATGATAGTCTGTGCCCGCTGAATAATAGGAGTAACTCCCAGATCGAGGGAGTTACGAAGTATTATTTATGTTGCACGGGGTGATCCTTTAGGGTAAAAAACTTAG
This sequence comes from Nicotiana paniculata, assembly GCA_005239505.1. NCBI lineage: Eukaryota > Viridiplantae > Streptophyta > Magnoliopsida > Solanales > Solanaceae > Nicotiana > Nicotiana paniculata. The sequence continues at coordinate 54,915 of ML312631.1, forward strand.
TACCCCCCCCATTTTCTTGTCTTAAAATCAATTATTCTATTTATTGGTAGATTTTAATAATTACCCCAACTTATTGACTTCCTCTTTATCTTGGACTAATTCATATAATTCGAGTTCGGTCGGGACCCACAGTTGTGGACCCCGAGGAATGCCTAAAACCTTCTCCTCGAGGTAATTTGAGCCCTTACCTGATCTTTGGTGACGCAAACTGGTTAAACCAAAGTTATTTGCAAATAGGTGCCTTAACACACCTCAAACCCGTTAGGTGGAAATTCCCTCTTTTAACACCCTTCCTTAAAAGAGTTTTCACGTGTTGAAACCCAATTTCGCGCAGAAAAGGGGCACGACACTAACCAGTTGCAAAGATAAATAAGAAAGCGAGTGAGAAACTTAGAATCTCAATAGTTATTAAATAATAGAAATTGAAAGAGGACAGTAGAACCCCAAATCTCCAGTTCTTCATAGTTTACAAGAGCCTCAAGAAAGGCCCCGAGCAGTGCTTTCACTGGAGGAGGTCATTAAATGGCACGATGGTGGTCGTGGATTTTAGCCGGCCAAGAATCCAACGATTTCAGAGAATATTTGAGTGTAACAGAGTGAGTGAGTGAAAGAGAGAGTCGCGATTAAGGCCTGTTCAAGGGAATTGGGGGAAGGGGTTTATATAGAATTTAATCAGGCGAGCAAACAAGGAAAGATATCACATAGATATGAACAAGGGAAATAAATATCGCATGCAAACAGTAAAACAATCGGCAAATAAAAGAAATTGATTTTCAAACCCTAGTTAGGGTTCCTTGGTCGCAAATCAGTAGGTGAATGCAAGAATTGTCCCCTCTTTCATGTATATAGACGAAATATCATCCAAATCCCACATATTGAAGTCATATTGGTCCGATCTTGGAAGATAGTACTTGCCAAAATCGGGAAAGTACCTAAGTAATACCACAAACGCGTGACCGGTAGCGAGATAATACAATTAAGATAACCGAATCATGGGAGGATCCCATTGTTAGCAGGATTCGGAGAGTGGCTGAATGGTGATGTGGCTAGGGTTTCACAAAATAAAGGGAAAGGGGTTGAGAGGTTATGAAGGCGGCTGGTGGAGGAAAATAGGATTAGAGTTTCGGTTATGAGGATATAAGGACAAAAGAGAGGTTTATTGCGGGTCGTTGATCTCTTAAAACCAACGGCTAGGATCAAAAGAATGCGGGGCGGGTCGAGAAAGTAGGTCCTAGTCGGGTTGTGAATAAATAGATTGTTTGGCTTGGGTCTGTAGGAAGGTCAGAGGTTGGACCAGGTGTTTTTGGGCATGTTTGGTCCGAAAATTGGCTTAATTTTGGGCTACAATTTGTAACGACCTGACCGGTCATTTGGAGCTCTAGCGCATCGTTCAGCGGTTTGAGGACATGAGCAACTTCATTTCAGGTTGTATGACTTGTAGGTGTTGTCGCAATTGAATTTCGGGAAGTTTAGAGTCAATTTGGAAAGAAAACTCTCATTTCAGAAGCCTTAAGTTGGAAGAATTGACTAAGACTAGATTTTTAAGTAACCGACCTCAGAATTAGGGATTTGAAGGTTTCAGCAGGTTCCTAGGATGATTTCGGACTTGGGCGTATGTTCGGATCGGGTTTTGGATGACCATGGAGCGTTTCAGCGCATATTGTAAAAGTCAGTATTTCAGAAGAATTTTCATAAGTCTGGATAGAAGTGCATTTCAATGATATTAATGTGTGTTGCGGATTCCGAGTCTGGGAATAGATCCGAATGGTGATTCTGGAGTTAAGAGAGCGATTGGAAGTGAATTCGTAGGTCCGTAGGTCATTTTGAAGTCATTTGGCTAAAGATAGAAATTTGAAGGTTTTTGAGAAATCCGACCGGAAGTGGAAATTTTGATACCAGGGTCGAAATGGGATTTCGAAAGTTGGAGCAGGTCCGTAATGTTGAATGTGAGTTGTGTGCAAAATTTGTGTCAATCAGACGTGATTTGATAGGTTTCGGCATCAGATGTAGAAGTTTGAAATTTTAAAGTTCATAAAGCTTGAATTGGAGAGCGATTCGTGGTTTTGGTGTTGTTTGATGTGATTTGAGGCCTCGAGCAGGTACGTGGGATGTTATGGGACTAAGTCTTGTGATTGGACAGGGTCCCGGGAAGGGGGAGGCTCGGGTGTGATCGGGGTAATATCAGATCATTTTTCCCTGTTTTGCTGCTGCTGTTTTCTGGTTCCACTGGTTTGGATCGCGATCGCGGTCGTTGGTACGCGATCGCGAAGAGGAAATTTGGAGAGCTGTTGGGTTGGCTTATGTGAACGCGGTAAAGGGAGTGAGAACACGGAGGCCTAGGCTGAAAGTCCTACGCGAACACGGGGCTTGGTATGCGAACACGTAGAAGGGACCTGGGATCTAGGCCAAGGGCCATTTGGCCTATGCGAACACGGGGAGGGGACCGCGAACGCGGAGTGTTGGCTCGAGGAAGCTATGCGAACGCGTTCAGAGGTATGCGAATGCGAAGAGTAAAATTGTGGGCCTGAGTTTTTGGGTTTCGCGAACGCGGGGGCACAGACGCGTTCGTGATGAAGGCCGTTTCCGGGCAGTGAAGTATTTTAAAACGGGTTTTGGCCATTTCTTCTCATTTTTCTCTTGTTTGGGCGATTTTTGGAGAGCTTCAGGTGGGTTTTTTGTCATCTATATCATGGTAAGTTGTGTCTACTCATTCAAAGTTAAATACAAGGTTTATACATGGATTTGAACATGAAAATTTGCGGGAAAGTTGGGAATTTTGAAGAAAACCCTAGAATTTGCATTCTTGGATTTTGACCACGAGTTTGAGCTTGAAATTAAGAGTGAATTATATTTTTGAGTTAGTAAGGCTATGGGTAGAGTTTATCTTCGTGAAATTTCGGAATCCGGGCACTTGGGCCCGAGGGCAATATTGTCAACTTTTCGAGCGGAATTGGGAATTCGTATAAATTGAATTGTTATAAGTATTAGAGTATATTTTCATTGGTTTCCTGTTATTTGGATTGTTTTGGGGCGTTTTTTATCAATTTGAGTCAGGGGAAGGGCTTGGAGGCCGGATATGAATCTTCGGAGAGAGGTAAGTCTCCTTTCTAACCTTGTGAGGGCGAATTGTCCCCATAGGTGAACTAATTAAATATGTGCTACTATTTGTGGGGGCTACGTACGCACTACGTGACGAGAGTACGTGCGTAGCTACTATTATGTTTATGTCCGGGTAGTCTAGGACCCGAAAGCATGTTTTATTTCCCGTACTTGTAACATTTTTGATGAAAATAAAGTGTTTAAACCTTACCGAACTTGGGAAAAATGGATTTCTGGAAAAAGATTTAAATACTATTTTTTTGACCTTTGAAAGAGAAATTTGTCATTTACTTGAGTATCTATTTTCCCGATGTAGTCAGGGTGGACTATCTGATTGTGCATGACCGTGTGTGACCGCTTCGCAATTTATATTCCGCGAGCGGGGTGATTTCTTCCACTACTCTCATGGGAGCGGGCCGTACGCCAAAACGGGTTAATAGATGCATCTATGGTTCGAGCCGTTTGACCCTTCGGCAGTGCACAATTTACATTTATGTTGGTTCGGGTCGTTCGACCCTCGGCATTGCTTGCGCATGATATTACTGCGTATTTGCTGTGATTTTTACCTGATTACTGGCCTGAAAAATTTATATTGTCAACTGAAATGATGAGGCTTTTAAAATGTTAAACATGAAAGAAGTTGCTATTTATGCTACTTGTTAACTTGCCTATAATATCCATGCTTAGAGTCACCCTTGATTATATTAAATTGACCTCTAGCATGTATCAAATTTGACCTCTCGTCACTATCTCTTCGAGGTTAGGCGGGATACTTACTGAGTACACATTGTTTTTGTACTCATGCTACACTTGCTGTGCATTTTTATTGCACAGGTACATTCATAGCTAGTGGCCCTGTTTGACGCAGTGATATGGCTGAATTGGAGACTTAGACGAGCTGCACTATCCGGAGACGACCCGCAGCCGGCAGAGTGTTCCTTCGATGTATTGTATTTATTTTAAATTTCTTGTCCAGTTTGTATTCCGGACAAGTATTTTAGTACAATGTATGATTCCTAGAAAATTTGCTCATGCACTTGTGACACCGAGTTCTGGGAAATCATGGGATTTATTCTTTATTCAAATTTGTTAAGATAATATTTTTACTTAGTGGAAGTTCGCTAATTATTATTTAAGAAAATAAAAAAGGAATGACTTCGATAATTTTAAAATAAAGATTTAATTTATTTATTAGTGTTGTCTTGCCTGACAGTGGGGTCTGGCGCCATCACGACCTTAATGGATTTTTGGTCATGACAACGTGGTATCATAGCACTAGGTTCCCTTAGGTCTCACGAGTCATGAGAAAGTCTAGTAGAGTCTTGCGGATCGATACGGAGACGTATATACTTATCTTCGAGAAGATAAAGGGCTATTAGGAGTACTTCCCTTCTTGATTCCTCATCGTGCGGTTTGATTCCTTTGAGGTTGATGCCTACATTTCTTCCAACTCAATCTTATGCGTCGCGAACCGCTTGCAATAAATCGGGAATTGAGGAATTGTAATGGTACTTCAGATATGGTGAGTGATGTTTTTCCATGCGTAGTTGGTTGGGGCTATTGTTGTTGCTTTGCGGAAGAATATTATTTGGTTTCAGCTCAGTAGTTGTATTTCTGAGACCTTGGAGGCTATTCTTAGGTTGTTATGATGCTCACAAATGGTTATCGTGCACTAATGAGGTGATGGTAGAAGGCCTGCCCATATGTCAGGGCCGAGAGTGACTTGATGGGAGTTCTACTCAGGGAATAATTCTAAGATTTCAGTATTTTATTTCCGGCGTAGGAAAGGCAATTGGACTATAGATGTTCAAGTTTGGGTGAAAGAGTAATAAGACTTGGCATTTTCAATTGAGGTGGAATCTTCACCTGTGATGTGGTATTGCCATCCTTGATCGAATAGAATGTGTTAAGTTTGCCGGTGTTATGATCTTCTACGATTCGCCTTTGGGGCAGGAGATGGTGAGATAGTATTGAAGAAGCGACTGTCAAAGATCCCGGTGTGCGGTGGTTAAAGATTGAATAGGTATTTCTAATGTTGATGGCTCGAGAAGGGGATCTTCGAAAGGGGTTGAAGTTAGTATCAATCTATCGGGTCAAGTGCTACGAAGATAGATTTTGGCCTAAGGAAACGGCTGGGCAGCAAGGGATGAGAACGGACACGTGGGAAGTGTCAGACAGTGGTTGAACTTCTAGAAGCCTAGGTGTAAGAAGAAAAGTCCAGTAGCTGCTTAGAGGAGTTAGTTTGACCAAAGTGGGAGAGTGGCAGCGTAGCATATGAGTTCTGTTGTAAGATAGCTACACATCTTGAGGAGAAGTTTGGAGTGATTTGAGAATTTGTGGACGGTGATTGGGTCCATCGGCTTAAATTGAAATATTGGCTATTTCAGAGGAAGATTGGGTACAACAGAGGGGAGTTGTTGGTATTAAGGAGGATGTAATGTGACTTTGGATTGGAAGGTGTTGTCGCATATTTAGTTGATGTCCATAAAGAGTGAACAGACTAGTATAGTTGGTAAATGAGAACGGGCTTAGGATGGGGTTTTGATGTTGTAGTGATTGTTCCCTGTGCAATGACATTGGAGGATGTCAGCATGTAATTTCCACAGTTGAGTTATCTCCTGTGAGCAGGTTAGTGGTCGTGTGGTTGGCAAGGTTTCTGCGAGGGATTCTATTGACTATTCGGTAAGAGGCCGAATATATGAATGTTGCTAGAGATGCAGACTGTTCATGAAATGCGAACAAAAGGATTTCAAGGAATTTGGAAAGTTGGTTATGCAGGATTAGGCAATCTTAGTGGGTTCCAGAGTTGTGTAATAGTAGCTTCAAGCTAAGTGGGAAAGGGTCCCACTGCCTATGATTTGGGTTTCATGGTTATCTACTGGTGAAAATTCTAGTTGTTGGCATAATGATGGGGTAATGTAGCCAAGGGAAGAGAGCTTAAGTTGTAACTTAAGAAAAGGAATTGTTAGGGAGTGCTATAATTGGCCTTGTTGACTTGTGTTCAGGATTTGGGAAGATTCAGGGCTTATGCTTCGTATAGAGATGATTTGCAAGGGAAGTTGGTAAGTCGGGTTCTTTATTAAGATGGGTGTTCAGATGCCAGCGGAGTCGTGGAGTTGATTATATTGGGACCAGGCCAGAGTGGATGACTCTCAACAATGGTTCTAATGAATTCAAGGTTACGAATGGGGTGTTTAAGGGTTTCAACCCCGCAATATGGCTAAGGATCGGGCTCTTACAGTAGATTATGATAGGAGGATCGAAATGTTCCATGATATTTTCAGCTTACAGTGTAGTATTGGAGGAATGAGGGGAATAAACTCCGAATTCGTAGAAAGTTTTATCAGGATGGGTATGCCAGTCAAAGATGTGAATATGCGTGCAATGAGGGCATGAAATGGTTCATGGGTCTGAAAACGAAGTTGTCTCGTGGAATGGAGTCACTCAAGATGAGTGTGAATTGAGTTGCTATGTATTTACTGGGGTTATCATTATGCCTGCGGTGAGTGCGAATTGGATTGAGGTACGAGATGGGTCGTGTTATATGAGCTTATAGAAAGTTTAATTGAATCTTACTGCGGTATCATGGCGGTGTTAGTATATGGGCATTGTGAGTTATTGTTCATCTTGATCTATGGCTTGAGCAAAGTGGGGGAGTCTACTGTTGATAAGTCGATTGCACGGCTGAGGGTCGTATCAGTTTTGGTTTGAGGTATACGGGTGAATCAGTTATGTTCTGTAGAGGTGGAGTTTGAGGATTTCCATGTTTTGTGATTATGAGAATTCACTCGTGTGTTGTGATGGTTCTCTTGAATTGAGTTAGGTAAAAGGTCTTTATATGATGAAGTGTTTAACCTATTAGCGGTTCAGGAGTTATGAAGAGATTCATGTGTGAATGCATATTGGCACGTTAGGTGTACTGAACGGTATGAAATTTGGAAACGAGGATCAAGGTTGCGGTTCGGTGTAGACAAGGATGTCATGAGCTCGGATGAGAAAGAAAAAGGGATTTGAATGTTTAGAGTAAGTTGGTGTTGTCTTCAGTGTCACCTGGGATTGGTGTTTGGTGAAAGAGGCTTTGCATCCTAGTTATGGGTTCTTGATTTGTTTTACAGCGTTAGTATGGCCAGTGGTGGATGTGCAGACTTGCTACCTTGTGTGGAAGGTCATGGGAGCGTGACCACGAGATGATCGTATGAATGCGACATGTAGTCACTTAATGGATTGAAGATTTTGACTGAGTATAAGGAAGTGTAATATTGCTTATTTGAGAACCTATGCCTAGAAGGCGTTCGGTTCATTTGGTTGTGGATTGTGGGGTGTTTGTCCCGGCCATAATGATTGTTCTTGCGTGTTATGAGAGGTAGTGCTTTAATATGGACCCAGGTAAGGCTATCAGTCTAGTGCAGTGCGAGTAGAATTGGCTTGAGGGTTGTAAATGGATTCAAATATGATTATGGGCTCTATATGAGTCAGATATGTTCATTTCGGTATAGCGCTTTTTGTGGAAAGGTATTAGAACAACATATGTTGTTCCGTCTTCATTCATCTCATGTATTATACTGTTGTGTCGTGTGAGTTGGAAGACAACTTGATATTTTCCTATGTTTTGAGTTCCCGCGTAGTGATGATGTCATGTGAGCAGGATGGCTCTTGAGATCCAGAGTGTGCTTGAGTTTTGTAGCACCTCAGTTGTGCTTGAGTTTTGTAGCATATGGCTTTATCAGTCTCCCCAAGATGGTATTATGCACTTAGTGTGCTTGCGACCGATGTTCAAAATTTTGTGGTAATGAGAAATTTAGCTCGGAGTGTATTTTATTATTTAAATTTTATGTGTGGATCGGGTGGCACGTCTCCATGGGTATGTTATTTGGATCGGGTTGCACGCCGCAATAGTGTGGTGTTGAGTAAGGTTCCTTATATCTATTTTCTTGTGTTTTGCGTCCTACTTTTCGGAGGAAGGTGCATATTAATTGCGTGAGTTGAGTAGTTCCTTTCATAATCTGTTTCGTTTATGTTTCATGTTCGAGTTATGGCCTATTGGCGCACTGTGGTATCATGTGAGATGGTTGGTCATGTTTGGGGTGATTTGTTGTCTAAGCAGTTCATACAGGGTGAGACGAGATTATTGGACCAGCGATCAGTGCGATAAGATGTTTTGAAGTATATTAAAGGAAAAATACCATTATTTGGTTCATAATGAGGTGATGCTTCTAGTCAAGAGGAGATATTCGATGATTTGTTAACTCTGCAGTTGGTTGTGAATTTCTATACATCTCCTACATTGTGGTGGTATCGTAAGCGTTATAGAAGGACCTATATGTATTTCATGAGGTGCATCGGGAGCATCAAGTTCGTGAAATTTTGGCTATTAAGGTTCAGGGAATGTCATAGTGGTTAGATGAGGAATTATGCGGTGCATGGTGCTAATTAAGTAAAGAGGTGTTGTCACGTTCTGGTACATCGGGTGGTAGTTGATACAGTGTTCATATATTGGAAACAGGCATGGCAGAGGATTTCAGATGTTGAGGACCTGGTTCTAAGGCCCATTTGCCTAAACAGAAGAGGATATCTTCAGGATTGTTCGAGCAAGTGTACTCAACTAGGTTTTTGTAGCATGGGCAGGTGCACGAGGTGTTAAACAGTGATTTCAGATAACTCTAGAGCAAGTCTTAGCACGTTCAAGGATGAAAGTATGTTTAAGTGGGAGAAAATGTAATGACCCGACCGGTCGTTTTGAGTTCTAGCGCATCGTTCAACGGTTTGAGACCATGAGCAGCTTCATTTCAGGTGTTATGACTTGTAGATGTAGTCGGAATTGAATTTCGGGAAGCTTAGAGTCAATTTGGAAAGAAAACTCTCCTTTCAGAAGCCTTAAGTTGGAAGAATTGACTAAGAATGGATTTTTGAGTAAACGACCTCAAAATTAGGATTTGAAGGTTCCAGCATATTCGTAGGATGATTTCTGACTTGGGCGTATGTTCGGATCGGGTTTTGGATGACCCGGGAGCGTTTCAGCGCATATTGTAGAAGTCAGCATTTAAGAAGAAATTTCATAAGTATGGGTAGAAGTGCATTTCAGTGATATTGATGTCCGTTTGGGATTTTGATTCTGGGAATAGCTCTGTATGGTGATTCTGGAGTTGGGAGCGCGATCGGAAGTGAATTTGGAGGTCCGTAGGTCATTTTGAACTCATTTGGCTAAAGATAGAAATTTGAAGGTTTTTGAGAAATCCAACCGGAAGTGGAAATTTAGATACCGAGGTCGGAATGCGATTATGAAAGTTGGAGCAGGTCCGTAATGTTGAATGTGACTTGTGTGCAAAATTTAGGGTCAATCGGACGTGATTTGATAGGTTTCGGCATCAGATGTAGAAGTTTGAAATTTCAAAGTTCATAAAGCTTGAATTCAAGAGCGATTCGTGGTTTCGGCGTTGTTTGATGTGATTTGAGGCCTCGAGAAGGTACGTGGGATGTTATGGGAATAAGTCGTGTGATTGGACGGGGTCTGGGGGGGAGGGGGGAGGGTGTGTTTCGGGTAATATTGGATCATTTTTTCCCTGTTTTGCTACTGCTGTTTTCTGGTGCCATTGGTGTGCATCGCGATCGCGGTCATTGGTACGTGATCGCGAAGAGGAAATTTTGAGGGCTGATGGCTTGGCTTATACGAATTCGGTAAAGGGAGTGTGAACACAGAGGCCTGGGCTGAGACTACTACACGAATGTGGGGCTTGGTATGCAACAATGTAGAAGGGACCTGGGATCTAGGCCAAGGGCCATTTGGCCTATGCGAGCGAGGGGAGGGGACCACAAACGCGGAGTGTTGGCTCGAGGAAGCTATGCGAACGCGTTAGGAGGTATGCAAATGCGAAGAGTAAAATTGTGGGCCTGAGATTTTGGGCTTCGCGAACGCGGGGGCACAGAAGCGTTCGCGATGAAGACCGTTTCTGCGCGGTGAAGTATTTTAAAACCGGTTTTGACCATTTCTTCTCATTTTTCTATTGTTTGGGCGATTTTTGGAGAGCTTCATGTGGGGTTTTCTTCATCTATATCAAGGTAAGTTGTTTCTACTCATTCCAAGTTAAATACAAGGTTTATACATGGATTTGAACATGAAAATTTGCGGAAAAGTTGGGAATTTTGAAGAAAAACCTAGAATTTGCATTCTTGGATTTTGACCACGAATTTGAGCATGAAATTAAGAGTGAATTATATATTTGAGTTAGTAAGGCTATGGGTAAAGTTTATCTTTGTGAAATTTCGGAATCCGGACACGTGGGCCCGAGGCAATATTGTCAACTTTTCGTGCGGAATGGGAATTCATATAAATAGAATTTTTATAAGTATTAGAGTATATTTTCATTAGTTTCCCGTTATTTGGATAGTTTTGGGGCGTTGTGCATCAATTTGAGTCGTGGGAAGGGCTTGGAGGCCGGATATGAATCTCCGGAGCGAGGTAAGTCTCCTTTCTAACCTTGTGAGGTGGAATTGTCCCCATAGGTGAACTAATTAAATATGTGCTACTATTTGTGGGGGCTACGTACGCACGAAGTGATGAGAGTCCATGCGTAGCTACTATTATGTTTATGTCCGGGTAGTCTAGGACCCGAAAGCATGTTTTATTTGCCGTACTTGTAACATTTTTTATGAAAATAAAGTGTTTAAACCTTACCGAACTTGGGAAAAATGGATTTCTGGAAAAAGATTTAAATACTCTTTTTGTGACCTTTGGAAGAGAAATTTGTCATTTACATGAGTATCTGTTTTCCCGATGTAGTCGGGGCAGACTGTCTGATTGTGCATGACTGTGTGTGGCCGCTTCATAATTTATATTCTGCGAGCGGAGTGATTTCTTCCACTACTCTCATGGGAGCGGGTCGTACGCCATGGCTGGTTAATTGATGCATCTATGGTTTGAGCCGTTCGACCCTTCGGCAGTGCACAATTAACATTTATGTTGGTTCGGGCCGTTCGACCCTCGGCATTGCTTGCGTATGATATTACTGCGTATTTGCTGTGATTTTTACCTGATTACTGACCTGAAAATTTTATATTGTCAACTAAAATGATGAGGATTTTAAAATGTTAAACGTAAAAGAAGTTGCTATTTATTGTCGCTACTTGTTAACTTGCCTATGATGTCCATGCTTAGAGTCACCCTTGAATATATTAAATTGACCTCTAACAAGTGTAAAATTCGACCTCTCATCACTACCTCTTTGAGGTTAGGCGGGATACTTACTGAGTAGACGTTGTTTTCGTACTCATGCTACACTTGTTGTGCATTTTTATTGCTCAGGTACATTCATAGCTAGTGGCCCTGTTTGACGCAGTGGTGTGGCTGACTTGGAGACTTAGACGAGTTGCATCATCCAGAGACGACCCGCGGCCGGCAGAGTCTACCTCAGATGTATTGTATTTATTTAAATTTCTTGTCCAGTTTGTATTCCGGACAAGTATTGTAGTACAATGTATAATTCCTAGAAAATTTGCTCATACACTTATGACACCGGGTTCTGGGAAATCATGGGATTTATTCACTATTCAAATTTGTTAAGATATTATTGTTTACTCAGTGGAAGTTCGCTAATTATTATTTAAGAAAATGAAAAAGGAATGACTTCGAGAATTTTAAAATAAATATTTAATTTATTTATTAAGTGTTGGCTTGCCTGACAGTGGGGTCCGGCGCCATCACGACCTTAATGGATTTTGGGTCGTGACAAAATTAAAACATGTAAAAATGAAAAGAAAATAAATTAAAGAAATAGCTAATAGATATATAAAAATACTATTTATGCAATTTAATACTTTTAAAATAGCGACTGAAGATTGAAAAAACATAAAATGCTATTTTGACTAAAATGAAATTATATGTAGAATATAGGCTATTATTGTAAATAGTGTGTAAATAGTTTAAAATACAAATAAAATTGTATAAAATTACCTAAAATACTATAAAATATGACTAACATGTAGATAATTAAATTAAACAATTAATCGCTTAAAAATAATTTAATGAAGTACTTAATGAATATTTACCAATTATAATGCCAAATTAATTTAGAAAGCTTATAAAAGATGAAATAAAATCATTGTATGAAACTCTTGTAATAACAATTTGGTAAAAGTATGAAAGCTAATATTTGAAAAAATATCTAGAAATACTTTATAAAAATATGAGGGTAAAATTGAGTATCAACAACTATCAGGACGACAGAACGTAGAGTTATCACCAGACATGGTTACAGGTATACTTCCCGTATTCTCCATTAATATGTATGCTTTTATAGGTTCAGGTTCCACCTTGTCATACATTTTCCCATTTGTTTTGAGTAAATGGGGAAAATAGCATAACTGTTTGAAGTGTCCATGTCGTGGGCAAGTCCGTGGTAGTTAGGCGGGTATATCAAAGTTGTGACGTAATGATTCATGATCACCACACTTTGGATGATTTTAATGAATTGGAAATGATGGAATTTGAGGTTATCATGGAAACGGATTGGCTGGCCTCTTGTTATGCTACGATAGATTATCGGGAGAAAGTTGTTCGCTTCAACTTTCCAAGAGGGCCTGTTGTCGAATGGAAGGGTGATGTTCCATCGCCAAAAGGGAAGTTTATTTCTTACCTTAAGGCTCGAAAGATGATCACGAAATGATGTTTCTATAATTTGGTAAGGGTGCAGGATGCGGAGGTGAAGCCTCCAGCCCTTCAGTCTGTTTCGGTCGTTAGTGAATTTCCCGATGTGTTCCCTAATGAAATATCGAGTATTCCATCAAAGAGGGAGATTTATTCCGATACACAAACGATATCAATTTTTCTATACACAATGGCTCCTGCGAGTTGAAGGCACTAAAAGATCAGTTGAAGGATCTTATACCACTACATGCGTATCAATATCACAATGTATCACAAATCGCACCTCAAGTACCCAATATCACAACTTGCCAAGAAACCAACAACAATAGTATTTTCATAACAAGTAGCCCATGGCTCAACCACACTATGCACAAAAGTATCAATAATAACAAGCCGAAGTGAATAACTCAATGAGAATAGTATTTCACAATTTAACACTTTGCCTCAATGTAAATCTCGGCCCTTATAACTCAATACCAATTTCAACAACAAGATATTTCAGAATAACAACTTCAAGTAAAGAATTCAACAGATAAATAATGAATATGGAAAAAAGGAAGCAAAAACTTCGAGTAAACATGTAGAGCAATAAACAAGTAAGAGATAAGACAAGTAGAAAATGTGAAAATAGACTGATGATGATGAATATAACATGATAAGATAACTCAATTAAGGCATGAAAGGAATATACATAGCCAGAAATTGTAAACTTCCACATTTAGCCCATGTACACACTCATCACCTTACGTATACGGCTTCCACACATCACAATTATCACAACAACACCAATCCTAAGGGTAATTCCCCTACACAAAGTTAGGCAAGAACTTACCTTAAAACTAAATAACTAAATCCACTAGTAAGCCTTTCCCTCGACTATAAACTCTGAACGACTCGAATCTAGCCAAAACGACTTCATACCATAAATATAAACTATAGGAAACTATTTTGAACAATAAAATTTCGATATTTGCAAAGAAATAAAAAAGTCAACTCGGGCTCGCGTCTCGGAACCCAGCCAAAATTACAAAATCCGAACACCCATTCGATAATGAGTCCAACCATACAAGAATTAATCAAATCCGACCTCAAATCGCCTTTCAGATCCCCAAATTTTAGACTAAGAAGTTTAAACAATTTTTTCTCAAATTTCCAACCCGAATCATAAATTAAATGATAAAATTAACAATACATTCATATAATTTAACCAAAATCAAGTTAGGATTTCTTACCCCCAATTTTTCCTTGAAAATCTCCCAAAACATCGCAACAAACCGAGCTCTCTAAGTCCAAAAATGGATTGTGAAATCAAACTCTCGAACTTAAGCCTTTTCTGCCCAGTGATTCCGCACCTGCGCCCACTCAATCACATCTGTGACGTAGCAGCTACAGAAAATCCAACGCAGATGCGGTTCCCACTTAAAATATGTTTAGCTTCTGCGGACAATGCCTCGCACCTGCGAGCCCGCATCTACGGAGAAAGTGACCGCACTTGTGGTCTTTCCCAATGCCTCCTCCAATTCAGCTTCTACGAAGTCAAGTTCGCACCTGCGGACTGCGCCTAGGTGTTCGCACCTACGTGCCCGGACATAGGCTACCCACTCCGCTTATGTGCTTTACCGCTCGCACCCGCGAGTCCACACCTATAGCCAATCCATCCGCATGCACGATTTCACCAGTAGGGTTGATGCTTCAGCAGCATGATCAAGGCCATTTTTGATCTGGATTCGATCTGAATCACACCTCGGGCCCCTGGGAACCCGTCCGAATATACCAAAAAGTTCCAAAACTCATAACGGGCCTAGTCGAGGCCAAAAAGCACATCACCAACATTGATTCTATGAATCGCAACCCAATTCAAGCCTATGAAACTATGAACTTCCGAATTCTAAAAACTAATGTTGGTTCATAGCAAAACAACTCTAATTAGTTTCAAACTTTGCACATAAGTCATAAATGACATGACAGACCCATTCCAACTTCCGAAATTGGAATCCGATCCCGATATCAATAAAGTCAACTCCCGGTCAAACTTTTTAACTTTCTAATTTTCGCCAATTCCTGCTGAAACGACCGACGGACCTCCAAATAAACATCCGGACACGCTCCTAAGTCTAAAATTACCATATGGAGTGTATTGGAACCGTCAAAACTCCATTCTGGATTCGTCTGCAGAAAATTCAAATTGCGGTAAACTCTTTCAATGTAAAGCTTCAACTTAGGGACTTATGTCCCATTCCACCCCTAAACTCTTCCGAAATCAAAACCAAACACCTCCAACAAGTCACATAACCATACAATGACATAGAGAAGGAAATAAATAGGGGATCTGGGCTAAAATACTCAAAATGATCGGTCGGGTCGTTACATATCCTGCATGTCCCACACAGACCCATGTTCTATAAATAGGGAGAGTTTCGGGGAGAGAGAGAAAAGAAGGAAGATTTTGAAGGTTTTGGGGTTCTAGAGAGAGAAGTTCTCGGCCATTGGAATTCCATACACTCCAAGGTGAGTTTTTATCCATGTTTTATGCTAATTAATGTTGAGCAACACTAGTATTAACATTGTAACATCCTTGGGTTTGCTAGATTTCATCAAATCAACCAAGAACACCAAAAAAGGGATTTTATAGGGTTTGCTTCCAAAGGTAATTCCCGCTACTTGAAACTTATTTATGGAGTCTAAATGAGTATTTAATATTACTTATAAGTTGGAAAAGTAGTTGAAAGAGTGGAATAGTTGAACCCTAGTTTTGACATTGAAAAGCTTGTTGGCAGAGAAGATGAACAGTATTGTGTTTATTTGAACGACGTCGTTTTGAGTTTCTAATAGAACGACTTTGTTCCATAATACATTTAATGGATGAATTGGAATTAACATACAAGGATTGACCTTCAAATGATGAAATAATGATTTTGGTGAAAGTTGTGAAGTTGGACCTAAGTGCTAGGAACTTAATCGTTTAATTGGTATTATTGTGACACGTTAATAATATGTGTGAACTCAAAAATGTTGATATCGACTGTGACGGCGTTTGGAAATTTAAACAAATTGGAGCATCATAATAATTGTTTGAAGCTTGGAGTTGAGGTAAGTTGATTAAAACTTACTCTTCTTGAGGGATTTTCTCTAAAATCATATTTGAGATATTGCGTGAGTTTGTTTGTAAATGTGCAACCGTACTAGTGGGGACAAGCAGGAAAGGATGTCACCATGTATTTTGAGTTGTGTTGTATAAAGAAAGTCTTATTGTTTTATAATTGAAATATCTTATTTCTAAAGATTTGATGTCAAATGATGCTCGAGGAAATTGTTATAAGTTTTATTTAAACTTGTGTATTGGAAAGAATATAAAATACTTGAGGGCTAAAGATATTTATTTGTAAAAAGTTTTTCTTTTGAAACTTGATTAATGGATAGAACTTGTTGTATCTCTGAAGATGGATGTTAAATTGCTAAAGGGTTTAATATGAAGAAGATCATATGTTTGATTTTTTTTTATTCAAATGGTTTAGTTTGGCCATGAGCAATGATTTGATAGTAATAGATCCTAAAGGCTAATATGTTATGAATCTATTTATGAAATATTAAATATTTTGGGAGTTACTAGTGGATACCACCGAGATTGGTTCGAATGTTGAGTTCGTTACCATGGGACTACACGCGCCGGTATAGGGACACATTCCAAGTTTAAGCCAAGGTTTGTAGGATAAAGTACCCCATTGTAAGGGCAAAGTATCATTACTTAAAGTAATGTGAAGCTTCCCAAACAAGTAGGGTCAAATACTTGTTGCTAGATCAATCACCTTATAGTTGTTTATTATGTCGGTGTCGGTATAGTACTCCCATTAAAAAGGTAAAAGATAATTTTTTTATGTTTAGGCCTAAGGAGCCGAAAGTGATTTAAATGACTTAATGAAGTTGAAATAGTTTTGCATGATTCTTATTAGGATCACGGGTTGATATAAATATTTTAAAGTTTGTATCATGGTTTACATTTTTCTAGTCTTTTCATTTAAAATGATAAAGAGCATGAATTGATATAATTGTTATCATTCTATATCAAATGTTGGTTGCATTATTTTTGTAAAGCCTTGTCCTAGGAACATGAGTTAGAGAGAGTCTATGACACTTCTTGAGTACCGCCGTGGTGTACTCAGCCCTCAGGGGCCCCTCTCTAAGAAACTCTGGAGAATATTTTGGGAATTTAGGGAGTTAGTCAAATTCAGGGCTATTGGTGTATGGCATGAAAAACTGAATTGCATAGGATGCTAATAGTGAGCTTTGATCCTCATCTGAGGACGACTGATCTTAAGTGGGGGAGGATGTGAGGCCCCATAAATGTTTTTTCCTAAAAATTGAGGTTTCGTGATGCCAGAGTAGGTGTAGAGGTTAATAATAGTAGAAATTCTTCGTGGAGATGAGCAATACACTAGGGAATTAAAGGAAAATAGTTTGCAGAGTTAGGCATTTCTACGGCCCATTATGCGGCCGCATAATCACTCTACAGGCCGCAGAATGGCCGTAGAGTGAAGCAGCTTTTTGGGCCAATTATAAGGTCAATTTCGCGGCCAATTATTCGACCGCATAATCGTTTCGCGAGCCTTACTTTGGTCACATAATCATCCTTAGATTTTTGTTGAGAGGTTCTGTGGTGCATTATGCGACTATAGAACTGGTCTGCGGGCTGCATAACAGTCGTAGAGTGAAGCAGGCCAGCCCAGTTCTGAGGGCCATCTTTCCCAGTCATTTTGCGGACCGCAGCATCCTTAGATGGTCGCATATACGACCGCAGATCCTGTCCCTGGGCTTCATTTTTCAAGTTTTTAAACCCGACGCTATTCCGTTAAAACATATGATAAAGACCATTTTGAGCATTTTTTCTAATACTTTTAGAGTGAGAGAGAGTTCTTAGAGAGGGGAAGTAAATTCACACTAATATACAACAATTCTTTCTCAATCCTTTAAGATTATCAAGAAAGTCGTCATATTAAAGGTAAGAATCTATGCCCTAGCTTTTAATTTTGAAAATTTACTAAAAAGGGGGATAATTAGAAAGACAACTATTGGGTGTGGGGTTGATATCTTGCATGTCACGACCCAAAATCCTAACTCAGGTCGTGATGGCACCCAATAGCGGGGTCGAGCAAGCCAACACTCATTTTACTAAGGGTTCTTTCTTGTTTGATTAAACATTTCAACATATACCAAGTTTTTACAGCTTAAAAAATAAATCGAAAAGGATAATTAGCCAGTTTTAATCAAAAGCGGTCATAAGGAGGCGTGAGCCAATATATATACAGACTCGTAATCCATAATAACTACCACCTGTGTGCCAACAACAAGTCCTACTGGCATACTAACAGAATATACAAACGATATAATATACAGTCCCACTGTCTGAAAGAAATAGACAGGAAATAAGCAAAAGAAACTCCATGGTGCTGCCGAGGATCGTCAGGAGAAGCATCTCACCGTGAAGTCAGGTCCAACTATGATCAGAATCAAGCTACGGTCTGATAACCAGATGCACCAGCCTCATAACCTGTACAATTAAGTACAGAAGTGTAGCATGAGTACATAAACAGATATGTACCCACTGAGTATCCTGCCTAACCTCAAAGAAGTAGTGACGAGAGGTCGACTTCAAACTCACGAATGTCCAACAAAATTGACTAAACAAGATATAATATCAGTAACAGACATACAAGGATGATAAAAATAGTAAACATTAAAGAGAACTGTAATTCAAATAAATACCGGAAGTAAATTCACAATTACTACTTCATTTTTCCTTTTTTTTTCTTTTAAAATATTTGTCCACTCAATATCAATAAAAGAATCATTAACAATTTGGCATGTGCAAACAGGATAAGGACAACCGACCTGAGCCATCATAATGATCATATTTGTGCACTGTCAAGGGTCGAACGGCCTGAACCATAATATATCTTTCAATCTTGCCTTGGCGTACGGCCCGCTCCCATGAGAGTGGGGGAAATAACACTCTGCTCGCGGAATGTAAATTGGAAAGCAGTCACATGCACACACAATCCACACATTATTCTTTATAAATTACTTTTCAGTGAACCATTCCTTAAAATTTCTCAAATTCCATGATCTCAGGGAAACAAGCCACATGTAACATTAATTCATTAAGCATATAGTTCATTTCAAGGAAAAACACAAGGCATGGTGTAGGCCTAACTACCCGGACATAACAATAATAGTCGCTACGTACGGAATCTCGTCACTTTGTGCGAACGTAGCCTGCACAAACATTAGTACATAACAATTTAAATCGCTTCGGGGGACAATTCCCTCTTACAAGGTTAGAAAGGAGATCACCTCGCGTCGAACCTACTCCCCGGGTAAAGAATGCGCCCGAAACTCCGAACTCGTCACCCAAGGACTCGAAACTAATCAAACGTTATGTAAATATATCAAATTATACTCAAAGAATGGAATTCTCCTACTATTTAGTCAAATTCATCATTCTTGAAGAAATCCCAAAATCCAACCCCGGGCCCGCATGCTAGGATTCCGAAAATTATCGAAGGAAACACTCACCCATAACCTAAGGATTGTTAATATATGATTTTTGTATGAATTCATAGAAAATTCACGGGTAATTTTCTAAATTCTCGAAAGCCCTAGGTTACTACCCAAATCCTTAATTTTCCACTAATTAGGTAGTTAAATTCAACTAGGAATTCATGCATTAACTAACTTTAGGATATAATTCACTTACCTTTAGTAGCTAGGTCGTGGGACTCTTTTCCAAGCTCTCAAGATCGTCTATGTGGAAGAAAATGGAGTGAAAATGGGATAATCCCGCATTTAAAGACCTTACTGCCTACACGGATTTTCACATCTGCGACTCGACGACCGCACCTGCGGTCTCGCGCCTGCGATAAAGGACTCGCACCTACGGAAGAAGGGCAAGGGGCCTGGGCTCGCACTTGCGGGCAAGAGTCCACAGCTTCGGCTCCGCACCTGCGGGGAAAGGGCCCGCACCTGCGAGAACTGGGCAGCCCACCTGGGAGTCGCACCTGCGACTGGGGAACCACACTTGCGGTCACACCAGAACATGTGCACTAGCTGTTGCTTCAATTGGTTTTTGGCCTCGTTTGGTTCCCGAGAGGCACCTGGGCCGACCCGAGACCCCGTCCAAATATACCAAAGAGTCTCAAATCATAATACGGACTCGATTGAGCCTTCGGAACACCCACAACAACGCTAAAACTCAAATCACACCTCAAGACCCCTAGAATCAAACTTAGGAACTTTAAGTTTCTAGAATTCGCTAACAATGCGCCGAACCAACCTATACTACTTGGAATGACCCCAAATTTTGCAGGCAAGTCATAAATGACATAAGGAAACTATTCCCGATCTCGAAATTCCGTTCGGTTCTTGATAACATAAAAACACATCCCAAACCACAATATGAACTTAAGGAAACTCTTATTTTGATATTGGGCGCCGAAATGCTCCCGGGTCATCCAAAACCCATTCCGAACATACGCACAAGTCCAAAATCATCATACAAAGCTACCAGAACTGTCAAAACTCGATTCCGGGGTCGTTTACTAAAAATTTTGACCGAAGTCAAACATGGCCAAAAAGGCCAACCTTAAGGAACTATGTGTTCCAATATCGCTCTAAACACTTCCGAATCCCGGACCACCCACCCCCGCAAGTCATAAATCGTAATAAGCCGCTATGGGAAGTTTCATTTAGCGGAATGGGGTCCGATAATGCAAAACGATCGATCGGGTCATTACATTCTCCACCTCTTAAACAAATATCATCCTCGAATGGGTCTAGAATCATACCTGAAGTGATGAATAAGTGCGGATATCTGCTTCGCATGTCCTCCTCGGACTCCCAGGTTGCTTCCTCGACTGGTTGGCCCCTCCACTGGACCTTCACCACAGAAACTCTCTTGGACCTCAACTGGCGATCCTACCTATCAATAATAGCAGTTGGATCCTCCTCGTAGTCCAACCTTTCATCTAACTGAATAATGCTGAAATCAACCACGTGAGAGAAGTCAGCGTGGTACCTCCGGAGCATGGATACGTGGAATACCGGATGACCTCATGACAAACTGGGAGGTAAAGCTAGCTCATAAGCAACCTCCCCAACTCGCCTCAATACCTCGAAGGGATCTATAAACCTTGGGCTCAACTTTCCCCTCTTCCCGAACATCATAATACCCTTCAATCGCGAGACTTTCAACAAGACCTTTTCTCCCTCCATAAATGATACATCACGCGCCCTCTGATCCGCGTAACTCTTCTGTCTGGACTGTGCTGTGCGGAGCCTCTCCTGAATCAACTTCACCCTCTCCAAAGCATCCCTCACCAGGTCGGTGCCATATAACTTAGCCTCGCCAGGCTCAAACCACCCGATAGGAGAACAACATCGCTGACCATACAAAGCCTCAAATGAAGCCATCTCGATGCTGGACTGATAACTATTATTGTAAGCGAACTCGGTCAAAGGCAAAAACTGGTCCCACTGATCTCTGAAGTCAATCACACATGCACTGAGCATGTCCTCCATTATCTGAACTGTACGCTCCGACTGGCCATCAGTCTGAGGGTGAAATGTTGTGTTGAGGTCTATCTGGGTACCTATCTCACTATGCAATGCTATCCAGAAGTGCGAGGTGAATTGAGGACCTCGATCTGATATAATGGACACCGGCACACCGTGCAACCGGATTATCTCCCAAATGTAAATCTGTGCCAACCTATCAGAAGTATATGTAGTAGCCACTGGAATGAAATGCACCGATTTGGTAAATCTATCCACAATGACCCAAACCGCGTCAACCTTCCGTAGAGTCCGAGGCAACCCATCCACGAAGTCCATACTGATGTGTTCCCACTTTCTCTCCGGAATGGGCATCTACTGAAGTAGGCCTCCTGGCCTCTGGTGCTCATACTTAACCTGCTGGAAATTAAGACACCTAGCCATATACTCCACAATGTCCTTCTTCATCCGTCTCCACCAGTAATGCTGCTTCAAATCACGATACATCTTCGTAGCACCAGGATGAACGAAATACCGAGAACTATGTGCCTCCTCTAGAATCCTCCCTCTTAGGACATCAACATTAGGAACACATAAACGGCCTTGAAGTCTCAGAACACCATCCTCGCCAATAGTAACCTCCTTGGCACCACCCTGAACCACTGTCTCCCGAAGCTCTTCCAAGTACGGATCATCAAACTGCCGAGCCTTAATGTCTCCCAATAATGAAGACTGAGCAACCACATGTGCTAAAACTCGGCGAGGCTTTGGAAGGTCTAACCTCACCAGGTGATTAGCCAAGGACTGAATGTCCAAGGCTAGAGGTCTCTCCTCTGCTGCAATGTAAGACAAACTACCCATACTCTCTGCCTTCCTGCTCAAGGCATCTGCTACCATATTTGCCTTGCCCGGATGATAAAGAATGGTGATATCATAATCCTTCAACAACTCAAGCCATCTGCACTGCCTCAAATTAAGGTCCCTCTGCTTAAACAAGTTCTGCAAGTTGCGGTGATCTGTATAAACCTCACAAGACACCCCATACAAGTAGTGGCTCCAAATCTCAAGAGCATGAACAATCACCGCCAGCTCTAAATCGTGCACAGGGTAATTCTTCTCATGAACCTTTAGCTGGCGCGAAGCATAAGCAATAACTCTCCCTTCCTACATCAACACATACCCCAAGCTAACGCGCGAAGCATCACAATACACTGTATACATCCCCAAACCGGAAGGCAATACCAGAACTGGTGTTGAGGTCAATGCTGCCTTGAGCTTCTGAAAGCTCACCTCACACTCATCGGACCATCGAAGCGGGGCATTCTTTTGAGTCAATCTAGTCAATGGAGCTGCAATAGAAGAGAACCCCTCCACAAATCGGCAATAATAGCCTGCTAGGCCCAAAAATCTCCAGATCTCTGTAGCTGAAGTAGGATACGACCAACTCTGAACTGCCTCAATATTCTGAGGATAAACCTTGATACCCTCTCCGGATACCACATGCCCCAAGAATGCCACGAAAACCAACCAGAACTCACACTTGGAGAACTTAGCATATAGCTTCTGTTCTTGCAAAGTCTGGAGCACAACTCTCAAATGCTGCTCGTGCTCCCCCACGCTACGTGAGTAAATCAAAATGTCATCAATGAAGACAATTACAAAGTAATCAATATATAGCCTGAACACCATGTTCATCAAGTCCATAAATGTTGTTGGGGCATTAGTCAAGCCAAAGGACATCACTAGGAACTCATTGTGGCCATACCTCGTATGAAAAGCAGTCTTCAGAACATCTGAGGCCCGAATCCTCAACTGATGATATCCCGATCTCAAATCAATCTTAGAAAACACCCGAGCACCCTATAACTGGTCAAACAAATCATCGATGCGAGGCAAAGGGTACTTGTTCTTAATGGTGACCTTGTTCAATTGGCGGTAATCAATACACATCTGTATGGACCCATCCTTCTTCTTCATGAATAGAGATGGAGCACCCCACGGTGATACACTCGGTCTGATGAACGCCTTAGCCAACAACTCTTCTCCTTCAACTCTTTCGTAGCCATACGGTACGGAGAATAGATATAGGTTGGGTTCCTGGAGCTAAATCAATGCAGAAATCAATATCACGATCTAGAGGCATGCCCGAAAGGTCTGAAGGAAATACATCAGCAAACTCTCTAACAACTGGCACTGAATCAATCGTCGGAGAGTCAGCGGTGGTGTCCCGCACATAAGCAAGATAGGCCAGAAAACCCTTCTCGACCATATGTCGAGCCTTCATGAATGAAATAACCCGGCTGGCTGCACTAACTGAGGAACCTCTCCACTCCATCCTAGGCGACTCGGGCATGGCTAAAGTAACGGTCTTGGCATGGCAATCTAGCACGGCATGATAAGGAGATAGCCAATCCATGCCTAGAATAACCTCAAAATCAACTATGTCGAGCAATAAAAGGTCTGCTCTGGTCTCGAACCCACAGAAAGTGATCACACAAGACCGGTAGATCCAGTCTACCACCACAGAATTGCCTACAGGAGTGGACACATATATAGGGGAACCCAAGGACTCACAAAGAGCATCCAGAAAATGAGCAAATAATGCTGAAACATATGAATAGGTGGATCCTCGATTAAATAATACTGAATCCTCTCTACCACATACTGATATAATACCTGTGATCACGGTGTCTGAGGCCACTACATCTGATCTGGCCGAAATAGCATAGAATCTAGTTGGAGCACCGGAAGACTGAGCCCCGCCAGAATGAACATGAGCTGACTGACCTCTCCCTGACTGGCCTCCACATCTAGTACGACCCCTACCGGCCTGTCCCCTACCTCTAGGTGGCTTGACAGCTGGTGCTGGACCCATAGGCTGATAACCCTGCTGCACTACTTTGCCCCAAAACCTGGGACAATGCCTCTTCATATGACCCGGATCCCCACACTCATAACAACCTCTAGGTATCATAGCCTGCTGCCCGAAGAGGAACCCTGAATGGCTGGAGAGCGATGTGTACTCCCTAGCATAGCACTGAAGTAGGGACTGGGGGATCTCAGATAACTGGAATAACCACTGGGTGAACTCTGAATGGCTGGAGGGTGGTAGGAACGCTCTGTCATGGCACTGAAATGAGGCCTCGCTGGAACACCTCGGGGAGGTGGTAGGGGTGCTGAATATGGAGGTCTGTTGGGCTGACCTCTACCAAACTGACCCCTGCCCCTAACTGGGGCACCTATGAAATCTCCGGAGAATCTCTTGTCCTGCTGACCCTGCTCTCTGCCTCTCGATCGATAGCCCTCAATCTGACGAGCTATCTCGACCACCAGTTGATAGGGAGTCCCCATCTCCACCTCTCGGGCCATGTTGGCCCTAATACCAGAGTGCAACCCTGCTACAAATCTCCGCACTCTCTCGACATTAGTAGGTAATATCATGAGTGTGTGGCAAGACAACTCTGAGAATCTAGCCTCATAATTTGTCATTGACATATGTCCCTGCTCCAGCTGCTCAAACCGATACCGCAGCTCTTCCCTCTCAGAGGGTGGGATATACCTGTCTAGAAACATCTGAGTGAACTGCTCCCAACTGATAGGAGGAGAATCTGTTGGCGTGCTGAGAATATAGGACTGCCACAATCTGCGAGCTCTGCCCTCTAACTGGAAGGTAGTGAAGTCCACTCCATGGGAATCTAATATCCTCATATTGTGCAGCCTGTCCTTGTACCTGTCAACAAAATCCTGGGCATCCTCGCCTCGCTCACCCCCGAAGACTGGAGGGTGAAATCGAGTCCATTTATCCAGTAACTTCTGCAGATCGCCGTCCGCAGCTGGTCTGGGCTCAGGTGCTGCTGCTATAGGCTGGAACCCACCCACGGGCAGTGTGCCCGGGGTATGATGTAATGCTGCTGCCTAACCTGCAGCCTGGGCGGTAGGAGTCTAGGCCCCCCTCCCGCCTAATTTGTGGCAGGATCTGCTAGAAATAAACTAGCCTGGGACATAGTGTCCATAAACTACATTATACGGCTCATGATCTCCTGGAAGCCTGGCGCCGTCATAAAGTCCACTAGAGCAAGATCTGCTGAGGGTATCTCACCCTGCTCCTCTATAGGTAGGATCCTCTAGTGGTGCAACTGGAATAGCTCGGGGACGCCATCGCTCCCTACCTCTGGCCAGTGCCCTCCCCCGGCCTAGACAACAGGGGTAGCGGCCCCTCCCGGGTCTGGAACATCGGATGCACGCGTCCTCACCATCTGTGAGAGAATAGAAGAATGAGATTATTAAACCATTGATTTCACGAAAGAATAAAATAAGGAGAGGTTTTCCTAACACCCTATAGCCTCCTGAAGATAAGTACATACGCCTCTGTACCGACCCCCAAGACTCTACTGGGTTTTCCCGTGACTCGTGAGACTTACGTGAACTTAGAGCTCTGATACCATGTTTTCACGACCCAAAATCCTAACTCAAGTCATGATGACGCCCAACAGCGGGGTCGGGCAAGGCAACATTCATTTTACTAAGGGTTCTTTCTTGTTTCATTAAACATTTCAACATATACAAGGTTTTTAAGGTTAAAACATAAATCAAAAAGGATAATTAGCCAGCTTTAATCAAAAGTGGTCATAAGGAGGCGTGAGCCAATATATATACAGACCTGTAATCCATAATAACTACCACGTGTGAGCCAGAACTAGTGCCACAAGTCCTACGGGCATATTAACAGAATATACAAAATATATAATATACAGTCCCACTGTCTGAAAGAAATAGACGGGAAATAAGTAAAAGAAACTCCATGATGCTGCCAAGGATCGTCAGGAGAAGCAGCTCACCGTGAAGTCAGGTCCAACTATGATCAGAATCGAGCTCCGGTCTAATAACCAGATGCACCAGCCTCAGAACCTGTACAATTAAGTACAGAAGCGTAGCATGCGTACATATACAAATATGTACCCAGTGAGTATCCCGCCTAACCTCGAAGAAGTAGTGACGAAAGGTCAACTTGACACTCACTAAGGTCCAACAAAAATGACTAAACAAGATATAATATCAGTAACTGACATACAAGGATGATAAAAACAGTAAACATTAAAGATAACTGTAATTCAAATAAATACTGGAAGTAAATATACAATTACTACTTTTTTTCCTTTTTTTCGTTTAAAATATTTGTCCACTCAATATCCATAAAAGAATCATTAACAATTTGGCATGCACATACAGGATAAGGAAAATCGGCATGAGTCATCATAATGATCATATATATGCACTGCCGAGGGTCGAACGGCCCGAACCACAATATATCTTTCAATCTCGTCGTGGCATACGGCCCGCTCCCATGAGAGTGGGAGAAATAATACTCTGCTCGCGGAATGTAAATTGCGAAGCGGTCACATGCAAACACAATCCACACATTATTCTTTATAAATTACTTTTCAGTGAACCATTCCTTAAAATTTCTCAAATTACATGATCTCAGGGAAACAAGCCGCATGTAACATTAATTCATTAAGCATATAATTCATTTCAAGGAAAAACACAAGGCATGGTGTAGTCCTAACTACCCGGACATAACAATAATAGTCGCTACGTACGGACTCTCGTCACTTTGTGAGTATGTAGCCCCCACAAACATTATCACATAACCATTTAAATCACCTAGGGGGGGACAGTTCCCTCTTACAAGGTTAGAAAGGAGACTCACCTCGCGTCGAACCTACTCCCTGGGTCAATAATGCGCCCGAAACTCCGAACTCGTCACCCAAGAACCCGAAACTAATCAAATGTTACGTAAATATATCAAATTATACTCAAAGCATGGAATTCTCCTACTATTTAGTCAAATTCATCATTCTTGAAGAAATCCCAAAATCCAACCCCGGGCCCGCATGCTCGGATTCCGAAAATTCTCGAAGGAAACACTCACCCATAACCTAAGGATCGTTAATATATGATTTTTGTATGAATTCAAAGCCAATTCACGGGTAATTCTCTAAATTCTTGAAAGTCCTAGGTTACTACCCAAATCCTTAATTTTCCATTAATTAGGTAGTTAAATTCAACTAGGAATTCATGCACTAACTAACTTTAGGATAGAATTCACTTACCTTTTAGTAGCTAGGAGGTGGGACTCTTTTCCAAGCTCTTAAGATCGTCTACGGTGGAAGAAAATGGAGTGAAAATGGGATAATCCCGCATTTAAAGACCTTACTGCCTACAGGGGTTTCCGCACCCGCGACTCGACGACCGCACATGCGGTCTCGCGCCTGCGAGAAAGTACTATATCATGTTGTCACAACCCAAAATCCTAACTCAGGTCGTGATGGCGCCCAACAGCGGGGTCGCGCAAGCCAACACTCATTTTACTAAGGGTTCTTTCTTGTTTGATTAAACATTTCAATATATACCAAGTTTTTAAAGCTTAAAACATAAATCGAAAAGGATAATTAGCCAGTTTTAATCAAAATCGGTCATAAGGAGGTGTAAGCCAATATATATATACGGACCCGTAATCCATAATAACTACCACATGTGTGCTAGGAACTAGTGGCACAAGTCCTACGGGTATACTAATAGAATATACAAAAGAGATAATATACAGTCCCACTGTCTGAAAGAAACAGACGGGAAATAAGCAAAAGAAACTCCATGGTGCTGCCGAAGATCGTCAGGAGAAGTAGCTCACCGTGAAGTTAGGTCCAACTATGATCAGAATCAAGCTCCGGTCTGATAACCAGATGCACCAGCCTCAGAACCTGTACAATTATGTACAGAAGCGTAGCATGAATACATAAACAAATATGTACCCAGTGAGTATCCCTCCTAACTTCGAAGAAGTAGTGACGATAGGTCGACTTGACACTCACTAAGGTCCAACAAAAATGATTAAACAAGATATAATATCAGTAACAGACATACAAGGATGATAAAAACAGTAAACATTAAAGATAACTGTAATTCAAATAAATTGGAAGTAAATATACAATTACTACTTCATTTTTCCTTTTATTTTCTTTTAAAAAATATTTGTCCACTCAATATCCATAAAAGAATCATTAACAATTTGGCATGTGCATACAGGATAAGGACAACCGACCTGAGCCATTATAATGATCATATATGTGCACTGCCGAGGGTCGAACGGCCCGAACCATAATATATCTTTCAATCTCGTTGTGGCGTACAGTCTGATCCCATGAGAGTAGGGGAAATAACACTCCTCTCGCTGAATGTAAATTACGAAGCGGTCACATGCACACACAATTCACACATTATTCTTTATAAATTACTTTTCAGTGAACCATTCCTTAAAAATTCTGAAATTCCATGATCTCAGGGAAACAAGCCGCATTAATTCATTAAGCATATAGTTCATTTCAAGGAAAAACACAAGGCATGGTGTAGGCCTAACTACCCGGACATAACAGTAAAAGTCGCTACGTACGAACTCTCATCACTTTGTGCATACATAGCCCCCACAAACATTAGCACATAACCATTTAAGGTTAGAAAGGAGACTCACCTCGCGTCGAACC
This sequence comes from Nicotiana paniculata, assembly GCA_005239505.1. Lineage (NCBI taxonomy): Eukaryota > Viridiplantae > Streptophyta > Magnoliopsida > Solanales > Solanaceae > Nicotiana > Nicotiana paniculata. The sequence goes on from ML312631.1 coordinate 83,739, forward strand.
TACTCCCTGGGTCAAGAATGCACCCGAAATTCCGAACTCGTCACCCAAGGACTTGAAACTATTCAAACGTTACGTAAATATATCAAATTACACTCAAAGAATGGAATTATCCTACAATTTAGTCAAATTCATCATTCTTGAAGAAATCCCAAAATCCAACCCCAGACCCGCATGCTCGGATTCCGAAAATTCTCGAAGGAAACACTCACCCATAACCTAAGGATCGTTAATATATGATTTTTTGTATGAATTCATAGCCAATTCATGGGTAGTTCTCTAAATTATCGAAATCCCTAGGTTACTACCCAAATCCTTAATTTTCCACTAATTAGGTAGTTAAATTCAACTAGGAATTCATGCATTAACTAACTTTAGGATAGAATTAACTTACCTTTTAGTAGCTAGGTCGTGGGACTCTTTTCTAAGCTCTCAAGATCATCTATTGTGGAAGAAAATGGAGTGAAAATGGGATAATCCTACAATTAAAGAACTTAGTGCCTACAGGGGTTTTCGCACCTGCGACTCGACGACTGCACCTGCGGTCTCGCGCTTGCTAGAATGGACTCACACCCGTGGAAGAGGGGAAAGGGGCTTGGGCTCGCACCTCCGGCTCCGCACCTGTGGGGAAAGGTCCCGCACCTGCAACTGGACAACTGCACCTGCGTTCACACTAGAATAGGTGCACCAGCAGCTGCTTTAGCTAGTTTTTTGCCTCATTTGGTGCCCGAGAGGCACCTGGGCCCACCCGAGCCCCCGTCCAAATATACCAACAAGTCTCAAATCATAATACAGACTCGTTCGAGCCTTCGGAACACCCATAACAACGCTAAAACTCAAAATCACACCTCAAAACCCCTAGAATCAAGCTTAGGATCTATAAGTTTCTAGAATTCGCTAACAATGCGCCGAACCAACCTATACTACTCGAAATAACCCCAAATTTTGTAGGAAAGTCATAAATGACTTGACGGAACTATTCCCGGTCTCGGAATTCCGTTCAGACCTTAAGGAAACTCTTATTTTGATATTGGGCGCCGAAACGCAAAAACACAAAAACACGTCCCAAACCATAATATGAACTCAAGGAAACTCTTATTTCGATATTGGGCACCGAAACGCTTCCGGGTCATCCAAAACCCATTCCGAACATACGCACAAGTCCGAAATCATCATAAGAAGCTACCGGAATCGTCAAAACTAAATTCTGAGGTCGTTTACTAAAAACGTTGACCGAAGTCAAACTTGGCCAAAAAGGCCAACCTTAAGGAACTAAGTGTTCCAATATCGCTCTAAACACTTCCGAATCCCGGACCACCCACCCCTGCAAGTCATAAATCGTAATAAGCCGCTATGGGAAGTTTCATTTAGGGGAACGGCATCGGATAATGCAAAACGACCGGTCGGATTGTTACATTTCATACATGTATTCTTAAAGTATGTGGGGAGGTTTTGAGCTAATAATGGTAGAGAATGGGTTGAGGAATGGTAGAATCTTTCATAAAAGGGCCTTAAAAACATTAATGAACACATAGTGTTCGATAATGTGCTCAAATGAGCTAGAATCGTGAACATCTTCCTAATTTTGGTCATACTTGTTATATTTCGAAAATAGATCGAGGTGCTAAGAATTCCAGAACGTTTAAAGTTTAAAGGAATCTCAATTGAGGTATGTTGTCTAATTCCCTTCTTCTTTGAATCGAGTCCCCCGGTGTTCATGTAATTGGTGTAAGTCCCAAATTGATCATCATAGAATTGATTATTCCTAATGTGGTTGTGTTGAAGGATATATGTACAATATTGATTCTAAATGCTTCTTTATGTCATCTTTCCATGTGAGGTTGTGTTCAAAATGTGGAATATGTGCTAGAAATGTTAAAACCTCATGTCAAAATTGAATAAAGGTTGTTGTGCCAAATTTTATGAAAAGCCTCTATGTGCTTAGGATTCCTAAGTTTACCCATATGTGTACTAATGCCTTACATGATAGGCTTTATTGTTGTTGATGATAATGGTATTTGAATGTGAAAAAGAGAAACTGGAATTAAGAAATACAACCAGTTGTCAAGAATGACCTTATAATCAAGGCCACTTGTGCCAATGAATTGAAAAGATGGGAAAGAAGTATGAAGTGAGATAGTTGATTGAAAGGGAGATGTCTCGAATGAGATGGCCTAGCCGATCGGGTCCTGATCGGACGTCATGTCTCACACATGGTGGTGACTGTGCTGGAAATAATAATTGAAATTGTAGTTATGGTTGATGTCTCAAATGAGATGACCCATCCAATCGGGTCGTGATCGGAATACATGTAAGAACACGGTAGTATTGTGATTTATGCTATTTTGTCGATGGAGATTCCCTAACCTATTAAGATGGAAATTAACTTGAGAAATTATGAGATCTTTACTTGATGTTTTAGTATTGTTTGAAGATTTACTTGAACTCATAACTGTTTCCCCCTTGTATTGTTGTTCATTCTATTGAGATGGTGTTTTGGTTTTACATAATAGTACTATTCGACAGTACTAACTTCCATTTTTTCGGGGGCGCTGCATCTTTAAATGGATGCAGATGGTTCCATAGCGGGCAGTGTTGATTAGCGATAGTGGTACCTCCTCTTCCAAGCAGACTCGGTGAGTCCCACTTCATCTCGAGGTCATGTAGTATATCTTTTGTTCATATTATAATCATGTTTAGAGGTATAGCCGAGGCCTTAGTTTCGAGACTATCATAACTGTCTCTTTTATATCTTTAGAGGCTCCGTAGACACTTTGTGGGTTGTACCTAGGTGCTAGAAAAGTCAAACAGATTAGTTTATGTTTTGGACTCTTGTTCCACTCGAATCATAGGAATGTGTGTATTTTTGAAACTTAAGAATGATGTAACCAGTGAGATGATTTAGTAATGTATATATGGTTTTCCTACTGTGTAAATAATGAAAACATGCCTTCTCTTGATCATGAGTGCGTTTGGTAGAAAGTGGCTAACAGGCTTGCCCGACCAGGTCCACTCAGTTGAGCGCCAGTCACGCTTCTTGAGGTTTGGGCGTTGTAGTAACTTAAGGAAATATCAAACCTGTTGGCAAAACTTTCTCTCTTAGAATCGAATTCCATAATGTTCCCGTAAGTTCAGGTGTGGTTGGCTCAAGATTCCTAATTTCTATATTCCGGGTTATCTCCTATAAACTTGACTATTCCGAATGAGCCTTATGTCAAAAGATATATGTTCAAAGTGTGGTTTGCTTATTAGAATGTTATGGCTTTGTGCCATGTTCCAAATGAAAACTAGTATGCCAAACTGTGTGAGAAAAACTCAATATGCTTGAGACTCTTAATTGCTCATATGCGTGCCTAAAGCCTTGATTGAAAATATCTTGTTGTTGATAATATTTTAGGATGCTTGAAAATTAAATAAGTGAATTGGGAAAATAGAGTGTGGACAACGTGCCAAGAACTTAATTTATAACTATGACTAGTGATGCCAATGAAATGAGAAGATGTGAGACGAATCATGAAATGAGCCTCGACGTAATTGTTCATAAATGACATCAAAGATAGAATTGTCTAAAAGCTTTTGTACTAAATTTATGCCCATAAGTGGTTGTTTTAAATAATGTTTTGCTTTATAAATATATCTAGTGTTATTCGAGTCATTATACACTCAGGTATTGAAATTGTACATTGTCATTTCTGGGAAAGAGTATTGCAAGAGTAATAGTGTATTGATTGTTTAAGATTTTGATGCGTGTTTCGATTACTGGTTGGTGTGCCCTATTATTCTGGAAGAAACCTTTTGTGTTTGAAGTTTCCATTACTAATGAACTTGAGGTATATGATTGCTGAAATATTCTATATGTTGATATTTGATGGTGATCTTTGAAATTGAAAGAAATAAAAGTGTGGATTATAAAATATAGCAAAGTGCCAAGAATGACTTTCTAATTGAGGACACTCGTACCAATGATGAAAAGATGTGAAAGAAGCATGAAGTGAGATGATTGATTGAAAGGGGGATGTCTCAGGTGAGATGGCCAAGCCGATCGGGCCGTTATCGGACGCCATGCCACACACATGGTAGTGATTGTGCTGGAATTGATAATTAAAATTGTGGTTATGGTTGATGTCTCAAATGATATGACCTAGACGATCGGGTCGAGATAGGACTCCGTGTAAGAACACGGTGGTATTGTGGATTGTGGCATATCGACACTAAAGATCACCCAACCTAATAATGTGGAAATTGAATTGAAAACCTATGCGATAATTAACTTGATGTTTTAATGTTATTTGAAGCTCATACTGAATTCTTGATTGTTTCCCCTGTATTATTATTCATTCTATTGATATGGTATGTCGTTTTACATACTAGTACTATTCGACAATACTAACGTCCCTTTTGCCGGGGGCGCTGCATCTTTAAATGGATGCAGGTGGTTCCATAGCAGACATTGTTGATCATAAATAGTGGTGCATCCTCTTCCCAGCGGACTCGGTGAGCACCACTTCATCCTGGGGTTATGTATTGTATCTTTTGTTCATATTGTTGTCACATTTTTAGGTATAGCCAGGGCCTTATTTCTGACACAGTCTTAACACTCTTTTCTATCTTTAGAGGCTCTGTAGACACTATGTGGGTTGTACATGGGTGCTAGAAAGATCAAACAGATTATGTTGTATTTTGGACTCTTGTTCCACTCAGTCATAAGAATGTGTGTATTTTTAAACTTAACAATGATGTAAATAATGAAATGATTTAGTAATGTATATATGATCTTTCTACTATCTAATTAATGAAAGCATGCCTTCTCTTGATAATAAGTGAGTTAAGCTCCCACTTATTTTACATCTTTTCAGGATGTGACGTGGTACGTGATGAGTGGATGAGTCTATGATGACTATCTTTCTAAGGCATAGCAAGGCACCACTTCTATTCCGTGGTAGCCTTCATGTTGATTTTACTTACTTCTGGTTGGGGTTTTTTGTCCTAAGTATTTATTTCATACTTGTGTCTTAGAGATTTCATAGACAAGTGTTATTCTTTTGGAATTGTAATAGAGAGTTGTTCATATAGCATGCATTAAATAAATATTGTTATTCTTTTGTATTTTCAATTAATAAAAAACGATGGATTTAAAGATTTTGTTCATGTATGATTTTATCATTTAAAATGATTGTGTTTTTAAAAAGGCTTCTGCATATATTTATTTTGCATATAAGTGGGCATTCTTGTACGGTTTGGTTCGCCCTGGTTGGATAGTGTGTCGGGTACCGGTTACGTGATTTTGAATCGTGGAAAACTTGGTATGAGATCCAGGTTCCAATTTGAGTCCTAGGAAGTCTATGGAATCATGTCTAGTAGAGTTCTCCTTATTGGTGTGTTGTGCACCACACCCATATCGAGAAGGCAACATGGAAATTATAGGATTGTCTCATTCCTTTATTATCACTCTAGATAGTACATTAAAGCTTGAAGTAATGAGTAAATTGTCTATTTGTATTGATATTCGGACGGGGTTTACGAAGGAGAGTGATGGGCATAATGCTTGAGATTTAAGTAAGGACACTAGCTACTGGAGGAGTTGCCAAGAAAGTGTGGGTGGCTCTCCATATGAATATAGGGGCAAAGATAAGTAATGAAATAAAATGGATTCAAACCAAATGATGCAATAATTGATTATAGTTTATTTTCCAAGATCTAATTATTATTTGAAGGAAGATAAGACAAGAATCTTATTAATTGTTGTCGTGAAGCATCGAGAATCGCAGGAATTTTGTGCTACCGAAAAAATTAAACCGCACCTTGAGATGGTATGACCCTAGTATAGGGTTAGGACTGCTCAAGAAAAAGGACTTGAATATAATATGTCAACAACCAGTTGTGAAGGACAAGTAGAACAAGATGAGGTAAAGTTCAATCAAGTGAACAAGATAGTTTTGAGTCGACTAAAGGAGTTTGTATCCCGAGAATTTTAAAGATGGATACTGAAAGTTGATGTGGTCTAGACGGATACTTAGTATGACAGGTTGGAGTCATTATTATGTCACATGAGCTAGCAACGACATGTCTAGAGTATGAAAGGATGTATTTGAGTTATCAAGGCAATATGAATGGGATTAATTGCTAATTAAAAATGTGGATATACATGGCTTTAATATAAAGACACTACAATAGGTAAGTAGAAGACATGTCAAGGTACGAAGTGTACAAAAGGCATGACATCAGGGGTTAAAGGGGTAACATAAATTTTTTAAATGGAAAGTCGTCATGAAAGGACGAATTAAACTTGTATAGATTGGGTATGTCTCATTTGATGTTGATAAATTTGTGAAAGGTGAAGTTTCAAAAATATGCTTCAAAATTCTTTATATGGACCAATGGAGCAGTTGAGTGTGAATTGATTAAAACTCTTAAATTGTTGAATATATATATATATATATATATATAGTATTCATAAAAGGGAATTGTTAATGAAAAGTGTTTCAATGGCCAGATGGAAGCTCATGCTTCTTCGAGGTTGCGTGAGGTTCCTAAAAAGAGCGGATGTGAGCACATAAGTTTACTTTTCTACCAGAACTACCTTTAGTGGATTGATCTTATAATTGCCTAAGTATGAAAGTATATGGATGATGAGGCACATATGATTCATATGGTGAATGAAATAACCATAGAGGTAATGTTATTTTCTATTCTTGGTAACATGTTTAGATATTGATATTGATGGTCTGATTTATGAGGAAGGATCGGTTGAGACTCATGTGATGCAAGTTTTCGAGTTGAGAACTATAGTTATAAATTCAGTGAAAGTATTATAGTGTAACCATAATGTCGAGAAGCCCACTTAGAGGGCCGACGAGGGATGTGAAAACACGATGTCCACACTTGTTCATGACTGCACGTATGACTGTTTCTTAGAATTTTCTTTTAGTTCGATGTGTATCATGCTTATTCTGTGAAGCCAGAGAGTAAATTGGTTATCTTGCTTATGAGTTGAGATTCAGTATATTATTGATGTAGTTGATTCACGTATTACTTATGGTGGCTGGACCTGTCTTAGGGTGTATACCTTATTATCGTAATGTTGGGAGATTCTAAGATATTCCTCACATGTCATTTCACCGTGAACCATTGAAATAAATGAATTACTAACATATGAGGAGGTTTCTATTGCTATACTTCATAGACAAGTTCAGAAGTGGAGGACAAAAGAGATAGCATCGGTAAGGTGTTATGGCAAAGTCAAGTTGTTGAAGAAGCAACATGGGAACCGTAGGATGACATGAAGAACATATCGTTATATATTTTAAGAAAATGGAGCTTAGGCTTGAATAATGTACTAATGTGCCTTATAGATCCCTTTGAGACTTGTATTGTAATCATTGGTATTTGTAGAGTGTATTAAAATTTTGTTGATATATAGAGGTGCTTTGTGTTATATGCGAGCCGTATGGGGACACTGTGCTCCATGTATATTGTATTCGTGTGGTTGTCTGACGGATGGATATTTTTGAATGGATTTATTTTCAAAGGATACTCCGCCACATTTTTGAGAATTTGGAGAGTTAGTCAAAAGGGATGAGTAATAAAAGGTCATTTGGTGCAAAGGTTTAGAAGGGCTATGATTGGATATTTGAACTTGATTACGGCTTCGGCTTAACATTCAAGGATGAATGTTTCTAAGTGAGGAAAATTTTAAAAATTGTAAAGCCCCAAAAAATTTTCTAACAAGATTAATCCTAACTAGAGCTTAAGAGAATACTTAGTGAAACATCGAAGTAAGTGCGGGCCCACACAAAGGTATCAGGATCATCACAATACTGGAAATGAAGGTTATGAGGGTCGGAGGTCCCTAAGTTAAATGTCTAAAGAAATCATTTTGGAAATTTGAATAAAGAAGATTAGAAAAATCATTGAAGCCCTGTGTGACCAAAGTGCGTGGCCCACACAGGCTATGTAGTCCGTTCAAGAAGAAGGGAGGAAGAGGAGAAGAGAGGGCTGAAGTTGCACGGCCAGGTTATGCGGCCCACGCAGACCCCTGTTCTACAAATAGAGGGAGTTTCGGGGAAAGAGAAAAAAAAGAAGATATTGAAGGTTTCGCGGTTCTAGAGAGAGAACTTCTCAACCATGAGCATTCCATACACTCCAAGGTGAGTTTTTATCCATGGTTTATTCTAATTAATGTTTAGCAACACTAGTATTAACATTGCAACATCCTGGGTTTGCTGGATTTCATCAAATCAACCAAGAACACCAAAAGAGGGACTTTCTAGGGTTTGCTTCCAAAGGTAATTCCCGCTACTTGAAACTTATTTATACAGAATAAATTAGAATTTTAATATTATTTATAAGTTAGAAAATTAGCTGAAAGAGTGGAATAGTTGAACCCTAGATTTGACATTGAAAAACTTGTTGGTAGGGAAGATGAATAGTGTTGGGTTTATTTGAATGGCGTCGTTTGTGTTTCTAATGGAACGACTAGATTCCATAGCATATTTAATGGATGAATTGGAGTAAAAATTCAATGATTGATCTTCAAATGGTTAAATAAAGATTTTTGTGAAAGCTGTGAAGTTGGGCCTAAGTGCTAGGTGCTTAATTGGTTTAACTGGTATTTGTCACAATCTAATTTCCCCTTAAGGTCGTGATGGCGTCCAACGTCGCCTCTAGGCAAGCCAACAGTGAACTATCCAGGTATTTATTCTCTTTAATTTTTTTAAAGTATTTTATTTTTATATATTAAGTAAATGAGAAGTGGAAATTTAGTAAAGTAAACCGTAAAATAATGAAAGAGCAAATGCGGTAAAATAATTACTCAAGGTTAATTAGGGAAGAGACTTACCTCGTTCTCAAGCTCACTTCCAGTCCACAAATATGCTCTAAAACCTCAACTTGGTGCCAAAAAATTGGAAACTAGACAAATATTATACAAATTAATCAATATACACTTACAAATTCATAATTTAGCTATTAGAGATATTATCCAACCCAAATTGGAAGATTCTTGAAATTTATCTCCGGACCCACGTGCCCGGATTTCAGAAATTTTTGAAGATAATTGCTACCCATAACCTCACGAACTCAAATATATAATTTCTACCCAATTCCATAATTATTTTCGTGGTTGAATCCCATTTTTATCGAAACCTAGGTTTTTCAACTAAACTCATAATTTCTACAATTTATATGTTAAGAATCTACCCAAAATCTATTGATTTAACTTCTATTAGTTATAAATTACTCACCTTACAACACTTGATGAAAACTCCTCTCCAAGAAGCTCCAAGTTCGAACCACACAAGTGAGAAATGGAAAAAATGGGTCTAAGTCCCGTCTTAAAAAAGTGTTCTGCCCAGTGGTCCCTTAATCGCAATCGCAATAGGACATCCGCGATCGCGAAGGCCGAAAATCCAGGCCCAGAAAAATGCCATTCACGAATGCGAGACAAGACATGAGAAGGCGAAGACTTGGCTGGCCTGCCCATCGCGAACTCGATGGCCTTAACGCGAATGGGAAGGCCATCGATTGACGCCCTCCCCAACTGGCCTCTCACATCGCGAAAGTGAAAGTCTCAGCGGGAATGCGGAAGCTAGTGGGCCAGAGCCCCACGAACGTGTAAGGAAAAATCCCACCCATGCCCATTCCTTCATCGCGAACGCAATTACTGCTCCGCATACGCGAAGAAGGAAACCATAACAACAATTATTGGTGTTTCTAACTTAGCTCCGGGCAGTCAAAAACACACCCGAGCCACTCGAGACCCTGTCCCAATACACGCACAAGTCCATAACCATAATACGGACCTGCTCGTACTCTCAAAACACGTAAAATAACATCAAAACCACGAATCAAACCCCTAAATCAAATTGAATCAAGTTATGAACTTAAAACTTCTCAACTAGCTCCGAACACGCCGAAACATGCTTACACTACTCGGAATGATGCTAAATTTGGTGTGCAAGTCTTAGATCACCTTTGGAACTATTCCCAGGCTCAGAATACCAAACAGACCTCGACAACACCAAAACTACTCAAAACCAAACTTAGAACTTGAAAACCTTCAATGCACCAACTTTCAATATTAAGCGCCAAAACGCTCCCGGTCATCCAAAAAACCGATTTGAGCATACGCCCAAGACCAAAATTATCATACGAACCTATTGGGATGGTCAAATACCGATTCTGAGTTCATTTACTCAATATGTTGACTCAAGTCAAATTACACCATTATAAGCCACTATTAAGGAACTAAGTGTTCCAATTTTAAACCGATTAACTATCCCCACAAGTCATAAAATAGTGAAAGCACACACGAGGAGTCTTAATTAGGTGAACAGAGAACGACCAGTCGAGTTTTTATATTCTCCACCTCTTAAACAAACTTTCATCCTCGAGCGGGCCTAGGATCATACCTGAAGTGTCGAATAGGTGTGGATATTTGCTCCACATGTGCTCCTTGGTCTCCTAAGTTGCCTCCTCAACTGGTTGACCCCTCCACTGAAACTTTATCGCAGAAATCTTCTTGAACCTCAACTGGCGAACCTGCCTGACGATAATGGCAATTAGATCCTCCTCATAACCCATGCTCTCATCTAGTTGAACCATGTTGTAGTCTAACACATGCGACATGTCGGCGTGATACTTTCAGAGCATAGATACGTCGGAAACCGGATGAATTCCCGATAGACTGGGAGGCAAAGCAAGCTCATAAGAAACCTCCCCAACTCGCCTCAACACCTCAAATGGATATATAAAACTTGGGCTCAACTTGACCTTCTTCCCGAACCTTATGAATCCCTTCATCGGCGAGACCCTAAAGAGAACCTTCTCACCCACCATAAATGATAAATCACGTGCCTTATGATCTGCGTAACCCTTGTCTATTGATTGTGTTGTGCGAAGTCGTTCCTGAATCAACTTTAGCTTTTCCAAGGCATCTCTCACAAAATCAGTACCATATAACTTAGCCTCGCCGAGCTCAAACCATCCAATGGGTGAACGACATCACCGACCATATAAAGCCTCAAATGGATCCATCTCGATGCTTGACTTATAAATGTTGTTGTAAGAAAACTCGGCCAAGGGCAAGAATCTGTCCCATTGACCTCCAAAGTCAATTACAAATGCCCTGAGCACATCCTCTAGAGTCTGAATTGTTTGCTCTGACTGTCCGTCCGTCTGCGGATGAAAAGCTGTGTTGAGCTCTACCCGGGTGCCTAACTCGTTTTGAACTGCTCTTCAGAAGTGCGAAGTGAACTGAGGTCCTCTATCTGAAATGATGGAAACAGGTACGCCATGCAACCGAACAATCTCCTGAATGTAAACCTAGGCCAATCTCTCTGAAGAATACATAGTCACAACCGGAATGAAGTGGGACAACTTGGTCAACCTGTCGACAATGACCCAAACTGCATCAAACTTTCTCAACGTCCGCGGCAACCCAACTACGAATTCCATAGTGATGCGCTCCAATTTCCACTAAGGTATAACCATCTGCTGAAGTAGGCACCTGGCCTATGGTGCTCATACTTGACCTCCTGGCAATTTAGACATCTCTCCATATACTCAACAATGTCCTTCTCTATCTGCCGCCACCAATAATGCTGCCTTAGGTCCTGATAGATTGTCGTAGCCCCTGGATTAATAGAATCTTCTCTCTCAAGCCATTAACATTAGGAACACATAGGCAACCCTGGAGCTGCATATTACCATCCTCACCAATTGTGAACAACTATTTTTTGACCACACCCAAATTCTATACTATTTTCGATGTAAATATTAA
>ML312632.1:0-26734 GCA_005239505.1 Nicotiana paniculata
CTCCTTGTTATTTCATCATTTACTTTTGGATTTAATTAAAACATACTTAAAACCCCATTTTTACGAATTAAATTATGTTTTTCTTGCTAAAAACATACACAACGATATATAAAGAGGGTAGTGTTTACGCAGACCTTACCTTTACCCTGTGGGATAGAAAGGTTTCGTGCTAAAAACATATATGTTCAAAAAATTCTCATATAGTTGGAAAATCACTGAGTAATACTACTACTTAGTATAAATGGAGAAGTTGTAAAGATAAAAGGGAAGGGAAGAACACAAAGTAAAGGAGAGATTAATCAAACTAGGGTTTAATTCTTACCACAACAAGTGGATCAAAATGGTCTCTTTTAACCATGTTGCAAAGCATCATAAGCATAGAACCTGTTAGTAAACCAGCCACCATTTGCCTTACATCTCTTGCCATTTTCTTCTCTTTAGTCTTTCCCTCCACTCTCCTCTCTTTTTTTCTCTCTCCAACTAGCCATATATATAGGAGAAAATCATACCTACACTCACCTCTTATTATGACTCTTTTTCTTTTAAATCTGTTCTAAAATATATATATATATATATTTTAACTACTTTTATTTTAAATTTCTCATTTAATTTATCCTTGACGAGAGGACTTAACAATCATTGAAATATCATTACAAGTTTAAGATCATAAGTTCACGAGTTACTTTTAGAATATAACTCTATGCAGTCAAACACTATCATATAAAATGAAATGGAGAGAGTATTTAAACTCCCTCTAGTCCATAACAAATGTCATGTTAGCCAAACTAGAATGGTCCAGAATAGTTGTCGTGTTAGAAAACCAAAAATTCTATTAATTAATTATTAGTTTCAAATCTACTTTCTTCAATAAAATAATCCACTACATACGATTTCTAAGAATCCTCTCCGTGCTTATTTGCATTTACTAGATTAAATACGGGGTAATTTAATTTGATCAAATAACTCTTATAATTAAAGTTTTAATCGATATATGACAATTTTAAACGATACTTATTTTGGACCGAAGGTATATATATTTATATTGTGGTGGATGAAATAACCCTTTCACCCTTAATCAAAATTTCGGTTCGAGCTCTTGGAATAAAGAAACTTTTAATAGGAAGTCATTTTTCTTTAAGTGAGCCTATGCCATTTGAATTTTGATTAGTCGAAGCAATATATTCCGGATATTAGACGGTTAAACAAAAATGAGGAGTGATGAGCAATGACGAAGCCATATGGTTCCCTTCGTCAAAAAATTGTATTGTGTATATTGATAAAAAATTACTTTTTAGATATATATATATAATATATGTTGAACACCTTTGTCGTCCTCGAGTAAAATTTCTAGCTTCGTCAGAGGGTGAGGGAGAGGGAGAGAGAAAGGGAAGGAAAGGACAATGGGATGCCGAATGAGGAAAAGAGAGAGACCAGAAATTAAGAGGAGGAAAATGACAAATAAAAGACAGCTCGCAAAATGCAATGCATGCGCTATGTATTCCTATTCCTATTTCTATTCTACAGATAGAGCATTGTATTCTTTTACGTAATATGAGATGAAGAGGGGATCAGCACAGACCGCTAGCTCTCTAAAGAGAAATTGCTGGTGTCATGAATTCTTATTTCATTTCTAAATGCTTTTTTCTTCTTCTCCTTCTTTTTCTTTTGTATATAATTTTTTATTTTTGTATTGACCATATGTAGCTAGAGTCAATGAGAATATTCAAATTAATAAATAAAGAGAGCAAGACTGAAATTGAAAATTGTATAAACACTGACATGATCATTTGGTCTAACTATCGGATTTGGCCATAAGTTTTTTTCACTTAAAGATTAAAAATATTGTTTGGTTATAAAAAATGATCAGTGTTGGGCAGTTTTTGAAGATGAATTTTTCAAGTTTCAAAAAGTGATTTAGACTAGTTTTTTAAGACTTTTACTTACAAAACTTTAACTTCTTTTTAAGTAAAATGTATGTACAGACACAATTTTAACTTCAAAAAATCATTTTTCATCTCATCTTCAAAAAGTCTTTTTTTCAAGTTTCAACCAAATCTATTTCCAGATGCTTAATTGTTCTCTCTTGTTTCAATTTTCTTTTCTCTTTTCTCTCAATCTAGATACACAATCTTGAGTTAATTTCTCAAGTGGTTATGTCACTAAACTAATTTATATCACTTTAGAATAATTGAACTTATGATTGGTTACTTAGAAAATAAATTTGATGGAAGAACCCATGAAATCTTACTAGAAAGTCAAGTAAATATGCAAAATCAACTAAAACGCTAAATTGACTTTGTACGTTAGCAAGCAAAGGCAAATATAAGAAAAATTCTCTCTCTAGAAACTTCCCTCTCCACGGAATAGTTTCTCCAAGTGGCGGTTACGTTTGGCGGGAACGCTGGTTGTCAATGGCGAAGGGCAAAGGCAACGGACCAGGACGGCCAAGGAAGACACTGATACTAGCTAGTTCTCGGAAGCTCGCTAACAACAACCAAATCTGCTACAGTACATTTAGTATCTCAGAAAACACAGGCGGTAACAATGGAAGCTCCAGAGGTTGAATGATGTTTAGCTTAAAGTGTATAGATTTCTATGTATATCGCCTCATATTTTACTTTTTTTCGTGACTTTTAGATGTTAATTGTGATGATTTATACTAATTTGAAGTGTTTTTATGTTTAGGGATGATTCAGGATCAATTGGGGGCGAAACGCGCGAAATTAGAGCCAAAACGGATGAAAATCAGACAAACCGGCAATTTGGCAATTTTGGGCACCACAGACAGGGCTGGGCGCCACCTGTGGCGCTGGAGCCAGAATGATTTTGAAGGGCGGCGCCCTGGTAGGCGCCCGGCACTGGCCAGTGCGCCGGTGATGTGGGTTTTTTCTGTTTTGCCCGGGACATGGTTATTTCGGCCCTAACCCTACCCAACGCGTATAAAAGCAAATCTAAGCTTATTTTTGAGGGATTCATGCCACTTTGGAGAGAATATACACACGGAATTTCTAAGGAGGCGAAGGATTATTAGTTTTCTTCATCTTTTTCTAGTATTTACAATTAATTCAACACTTACGCAATTGTTTAATTTTAGCATGAGTGGCTAAACACCCATTGTTCTGGGGTTGTGGTTTAGCCATGAATATTGTTATTCGACATTAACTTAACCTTGATTATAGTTCACTCAATATATGGTTGTTTCTTCAATTCTGTGTTTAATTGCTTAATTGTCTGGCTAGCAGTTAGGTTCTATATACTATCTATGTTATGCTTTGGAAAGCCGTATATAGATTAGAGAAGAATTAAAGAGAGCGCAATCTTAACCCTTCAGGGGAGCGGATTTGTGGTTAGGAGAGGAATATACCTAGTCACCGTGCTTAATTAAATATGGTAATATTAGTACGTTCTAATAGATTAATTTCATAGGAATATAGGCATTAATCTATGGAGAATAGGCGAGTAGTGCTTCGGGAGAAGGTATGAGAGCATTTATCGATTAATTAGCAACCATGTGTGAATTATATGAAAGGGAGAGTTAATTAGAGTGCAATACGAGTGATGAACTGATCACAACCCTGGAATACTTGTCTCTACTAAATACACAACAATACTCTCGTTACTTGATAATTAGTTATTTCGTAGAATCGTAGTATAAAATAGTTACATTCCTGGATTTTATTTTGGCTTGATTAAATAACGATTACAGTAAATTAATGAGTAGTTTACACAAGTCTCTGGGGGTTCGACACTCGATTTAACATTATATTATTGGTACGACCACGTATACTTGCGTGTGCGTTTGGGACCAACAAGTTTTTGGCGCCGTTGCCGGGACTTGAATATAGACTACTTTCTAGTTATTTCTTTAATTGTTTATTTCATCGAGTCTAACGTTAGGTGATCTTTGCTCTAATCTCAGGAACTTCGATTGAATGCGTAGGGTCAGAAGCCAGGACAGACTTGACGGCTTTGACCCCGAACCTGAGAGAACATTTCGCAGGAGGTTGAGGGAAGCAAGGGATACAGACAATATTCAGGACCTCATTCAATTTCCTGTGAACATGGAAGAGGAAGAAAACATGGCTTTTCAGGAGGTAGCAATGCCCAGTATTGCTAATGTTACCTCCAGCATCATGAAGCCCAGAATAACTGGGCACTTTGAGCTGAAATAGAGCATGATCCATCCACTTCATGCAAACGGACAATTTTTGGGTCTTCCACACGAGGATCCACAACAGCACATTCTGAACTTCTTGGAGATTAGTGATACTTATATCACTAATGCGGTCACGCCAGATTATGTGAGGCTCACGCTTTTCCCATTCTCTCTATTGGGCGAAGCAAAGCGATGGCTAAAGGCAGAACCAGCCAATTCCATTACAACATGGAACGATTTGGCGAGAAAATTTCTGGCAAGGTTCTTCCCCTTAGGAAAGACTGCAAAGATCGAAGTGAGATAGTCTCATTTAAAACAGAAAACAGGTGAATCTTTATATTCAGCATGGGAAAGGTTCAAGGGGCTACTCAGAGACTGTCCTCATCACAATCAGACAAACGAGGTGATAGTTCACACTTTCATTGAGGGGCTCCATCCTCAAAATAAAAATTATGGTAGATGCAGCAGTTGGAGGTCAGGTATTGGAGAAGAATTATGATGAAATATTTGCATTATTGCATAAATTCTCCAAAAGCAATCCAGACTGGCAAGGTGAGATGGGAAGGAATGTGGTTCAAAAGTCACCCGGAGTTCTTGAATTAGATGTTATATCATCATTGTCAGCTCAGATATCTACATTGACTAACCAAGTCAATCAGATGAACCTGATTATTAACCAGCAACAATCTCAACCACCACAACAAGCCCAGCCAGTGCAACCAGTACAACAGATTCAGGTATTTTGTGAAGTCTGTGGAGAGGGTCACTCGAGTGATTTGTGCCCAGTTAATCCAGAGTCTGTTTGCTTTGTGGTTAATGCGAATAGGGGTCAAGCAAATCAATATGGGAACACTTATAACCCCAACTGGAGAAACCACCCAAAAATTCTCTTGGGTGGAAATCAAGGCATTCAGAATCATTACAGGCCTCCAGCACCTCAACAGTAGTACAAACCACCTCAGGCTGAACAATCAGCAAGCCTTGAGGAGATTATGAAGAGAATGATGAACGAACAACTTGTTTTCAATCAGAAAATGATGGCTGATCACCAGGCCCAGACAGTAGCAATGAGAAATTTGGAATGTCAAGTGGGGCAACTCGCCAGTTCTCAAAATACCCGACCAACGGGGGCTCTCCCAAGTGACACTGAAGCTAATCCTAAAGCATATGTTAATGATGTATCATTGAGGAATGGGAGACAATTGGAAGAATTTCAGTCCAAGAAGAGAAAGCAGATCACTTTTAATGAGAAACCAACCACTATTGAATCAACATCAGACAATCCAAAAGAATCGGAAAAGCCAGCTGAAGAGGCGGTGGCTGAGCAACCCCCACCATTGGTTGCAAGGCCACCCCCTCCGTTCCCTCAAAGGTTGCAAAAGGTGAAAGATAATGCCGCATACAAAAAGTTCCTTGACCTCTTGAAGCAGGTACAAATCAATATTCCACTGGTAGATATTTTGCAGGAGGTACTCAAATATGCTAAATACATCAAGGACATTTGGCCAATAAAACAAGGTTGACTGAGTTTGAGACTGTGGCGCTCACTAAGGAAGTTAGCTCAAGAATTCAAAGTAAGCTACCTCAGAAATTAAAGGATCCGGGTAGTTTTACTATCAAAATCTCAATTGGTAAGCATGTGGTCGGGAGAGCCTTGTGCGATCTTGGGGAGAGCATTAATTTGATGTCGTTATCTGTGTTCAGGCAGTTGGGGTTGGGTGGGACATTCCCAACAACAGTGATTTTACAATTGGCTGATCGTTACCTTGCTCATCCTGAGGGAGTAATTGAAGATGTGTTGGTTCAGGTGGGCTCTTTCATATTCCCAGTTGATTTCATTATCTTGGACTATGAGCCTGATCAAGAAGTCTCATTTATTTTGGGGCGTCCCTTATTAGCTACGGGTCGAGCTATCATTGATGTGTGTGACGGGAAAATAATGATGTGAGTTGGTGATCAAGTGGAGGTGTTTAATGTATACAAGGCACTCAAATTACCCGTCCACTATGAAGAGCTATCCATGATTACTGTGGTGGAAAGCAAATCGGGATCAATGGTTCCCTACATGAGTCTTGTTGACCCTCTTGAGCAAGTGTTGGTTGGGGATGAAGAAGATAGTGAGGATGAAACTAAGGGAGACATTAAGAAAGTTCTTGAAATATCATGCAGTTACCTCCATGGGCTAGGAAAATTTGAGGAGTTGAACAAGTATGTTACTCTGACCCCTCCTAAGCCATCTATTGAAGAAGCTCCAAAGCTGGAACTTAAACCTCTTCCAACACATTTATGCTATGCTTATTTGGGGAACTCTGAGACATTGCCCGTGATCATCTCATCCAGCCTGACCAATACACAAGAATAGGAATTGCTCAGAGTACTTCGTGAGCACAAAAACCGATTGGGTGGAACATTGTAAATATTAAGGGAATCAACTCGTCGTTTTGCATGCATAAAATATTTTTGGAAGATGGACAGCGCTCGAGTGTTGAGCAGCAAAGGAGGTTAAATCCCATCATGAAAGAACTGGTGAAGAAAGAAGTCATAAAATTGCTGGATGCAGGTATCATTTTTTCTATTTCTGACACCAGCTGGGTGAGCCCGGTTCAACATGTGCCCAAAAAGGGAGGGATGATTGTGATTGAGAATGAGAAAAATGAGTTGATTCCTACCCGCACTGTTACGGGTTGGAGAGTTTGCATTGATTATCGAAGGCTCAACAAAGCCACCCGCAAGGATCACTTTCTACTCCTCTTCATTGATCAAATGCTGGACAGATTAGCAGGGCATGAATATTATTGCTTTCTTGATGGGTATTCAGGTTACAATCAAATTGTCATATGCCCAGAGGATCAGGAGAAGACCACGTTTACTTATCCTTATGGCACCTTCGCCTTCAAGCGAATGTCATTTGGTCCTTACAATGCACCAGCCACTTTCCAGAGATGCATGATGGCTATTTTCACTGATATGGTGGAAAAATTCGTGGAAGTGTTCATGGATGACTTCTCAGTCTTTGGGTCATCTTATTATGATTTTTTGAAAAATCTGAGCATGGTGTTGGCCCGTTATAAAGAAACGAATCTGATTTTAAATCGGGAGAAGTGTCACTTTATGGTGCAGGAAGGCATCGTTTTGGGTCATAGAGTATCTAGGAGTGGCATTGAAGTTGATAAGGCAAAAGTGGAGGCAGTTGAAAAACTACCTCCACCAATTTCGGTGAAGGGTATCCGGAGTTTCTTGGGACACGCAGAATTTTATAGGCGCTTTATTAAAGATTTTTCTAAAATTGCTACTCCTTTGTGCAGGTTGCTAGAAAAAGATGTCAAGTTCAATTTTGATGAAGCCTTCCTGAAGGCATTTGAGGAGCTCAAAAAGAAATTGGTAGCTTCCCCCATAATTGTTGCACCGGATTGGTCCGTACCATTTGAACTTATGTGTGATGCAAGTGACCATGCAATTGGGCCAGTGCTAGGCCAAAGGAAAGACAAGGTGTTTCATTCAATTTACTATGCGAGTAAGACCCTTGATGATGCACAACAGAATTACACCACCACTGAGAAGGAGTTGCTAGTTGTGGTGTGGGCCTTTGAAAAATTTCGGGCATATTTGGTGGGAACAAAAGTCATAGTCCACACAAATCACGCAGCAATCAGGTATTTATTTACAAAGAAAGAATCTAAAGCTAGATTGATGCGCTGGGTTTTATTGTTGCAGGAATTAGATGTGGAGATAAGAGACCAAAAGGGCACTGAAAACCAAGTAGCTGACCATCTGTCGAGGCTGGAAAATCATGACCATGTGGATGAGGGTGGAGATATTAAAGAAGTTTTTCCTGATGAGCAACTTTTTGCTATAACCCAAGACCCTCCTCCATTATATGCTGATTATGTGAATTATCTGGTGAGTGGTTTACTTCCTCCGGAAATTGAATCTGAGGCAAGGAAGAGGTTCTTACGCGATGTGAAGTTTTACTACTGGGATGACCCCTATTTGTACAAAGAATGTGGTGATCAATTAATGAGGAAATGTATTCCTGATAAAGAGGTGGAACTTGTGTTGTATGATTGTAATGCATTACCTTATGGGAGCCATCATGGTGGCGATAGAACAGCGGCAAAAGTGCTACAATCTAGGTTCTCTTGGCCAACTTTATTCAAAGATTCCCACGCGTTTGTTAAAAAGTGTGACCAGTGCCAGAGAACAGGAACGATCACAAGGAAGCACGAGATGCCTTTGAATAATATCTTGGAGGTCGAGACTTTTGATGTATGGGGGATAGATTTTATGGGTCCATTCCCATCGTCCAGGGGAAATAAGTACATTTTGCTGGCAGTTGACTACGTGTTGAAATGGGTGGAGGCAACTGCATTGCCGACGAATGACGCCATGGTTGTCGTTGCGTTTGTGAAGAAGAATATATTCTCAAGATTTGGTACTCCATGTGCCTTGATTAGTGATGAAGGAACCCACTTTTGCAATCGTTTATTGAACAACCTTTTAGATAAATATGGAGTCCGTCATAGAGTTGCAACAACATATCACCCTCAAACAAGTGGACAAGCAGAGGTATCCAACAGAGAAATAAAGCAAATATTAGAGAAAACGGTGAGTGTGAACAGGAAAGATGGGGCTGCAAAGTTAGATGATGCCTTATGGGCATATAGAACAGCTTACAAAACGCCAATTGGGGCATCATCGTACAAGCTGGTCTATGGGAAGGCATGTCACTTTCCTGTTGAGCTTGAACATAAAGCATATTGGGCCATCAAGAAGCTAAACATGAACCTTGAAGCCCCAGGTGAGAAAATATTGCTGCAGTTGGATGAATTAGGTGAGTTCAGGTTGCACTCATATGAAAATGCCAAACTTTACAAAGAAAAGACCAAGAGATGGCATGACAAGCATATTAAGCCGCGTCAATTTGAGCCAGGCCAACAGGTATTATTATTCAATTCTAGGATGAGATTGTTTCCTGGAAAGATGAAATCGAGATGGTTAGGCCCGTTTGAGGTAGTGAGAGTCACTCCATATGGTGCACTTGAGTTGCGAGCTATACATGGTGAAAGAAATTTTTTGGTGAATGGACATAGAGTCAAGTACTATTGGGGTGGTACCATAAATCGTGAGAAGACCAAAGTCGTGCTCACTGTTAATGAGGCGAGACTCTGCGACGTGCCGCGACGTTAAATCAGGCGCTTGTTAGGAGGCAACCCAATTTTTTAATCGCTTTCGGAGTTAACTTCTTAATTTTTTTTAGTAAGAATAGATAGATTTTGCATTTTTTTCTTCTTGTAGGCTAAGAATTGACAGATACGATGGCGTAGGACATGTACTTGAGTATTTTAAAAGGCTAGGGGGATCGGGTATTCTATTTTTTTTTTAAAATAAGAAAAAAAAGAAAGAAAAATTATTTTTTTACTGCCCCTAGGGCCTGGGGGTCCGAATTTTTTATTTTATAATTTATTTATTTATTTTTTGTTCTTTGCATTATTATTTTCTAATTAGTCATACCCATTAAACCCAGCCCAATTACCTATCCACACTAACACTATAATCCATCTTCTACCCAAATACCCTCACCCAAAGAAAGAAACAAAAAACACTCCCCTCCTTCCTCTCTCTCTCTATACCCGCGAGAATCAACCCCCCCCCCCACCCAAAATTTTTTAATTTTCATCTTGTTTTACTTTCTTCAATCTCCAGGTATGTTTTTATTCTTCTTTTTCCTCTTCTTTTATGTTTTTAGTGTAGTATCAATGGTAATTCCCATCCCCTATGAGCCCTAACTCCCAATTTTTCCCTTTATGCAATTGTAAGCTATTTTGGTGGTTGGCTTTATTTTTGACGTTGTGGTGATGATTTTTTTGGTTGGAGTAGTAAACTTAAAATCCCTCTACTCTATTTAAAAATTTGGATGGCCATTCTCTTCCACCATAGTTGAAATCTAGAGCTCACAATTTATGCCCACAAGGTGTTTGTGAATATGCTTGAATGAAGTTCTAGGTACACCGATGAAGTCTTGAGTAACCGAGTGTCCTGTAATTGAACTTGGGATAAGTGTGGGGTGTGTAGGAATGTGATACATGTTAAAGGTTTGAGACTGAAAGCAAAAATCATGTCTTTACACCATGTATATTATGTATTCATGTGTTGACTTGTTGTAGAAAGTAGTGATGTAGTGTAGTTTTGTAGTGTATACAAGGAAGTGCAACATGTTGTTGCCACGATTAATGTGAATTCATGTAGCCATAATCAAATATTTTTTTTGAATAATTTGGGGAAGTCTTGAGTACCCATAGCTTTAGGAGGCAACACTTGCACTTTATCGCATAAAAATAATAAAATCATGAAAGGAAGTGTTAATTACACATTTGGTTTTAAGTGTGCGGTCCTTGTCGAACGGGCACCACAAACTTAGGTACAATGTTTATAAAGTCTCATGTACTTGTTTTCATGGTGTTGCAGGATTCCACATGGCTCGTGATAGTACAACCAAGGGAAAAAACATTGGCAATTCCTCCTCCACCTCTCCGGCCACCAAGAAAAGAAAGCAAGGAGATGGCCCCTCCCACCTAGCCAAAGGCAAGCAATTGGCCGAAAGCTCACACCCTGCACCTTTGAGACCCCGACCCCGGTTGGACTTGGTAGATGATGCGGCAGTTGCATGGCACAGGGACTTTGTGCCAAAGAGACGTTATATCTCCGAGGTAGGGATCAACACTAAAGCCTTGGAGCGGAACTTTCCTGAGGTAATGAGCCAACTCGGTGCAAGGAACATGGAGAAGATATTGACATGCCCCGGCAAGGAAAATTTGAGTATGATCCGGGAACTTTATGTCAATTGGCATGATGGGCATGCTACTCAAGTGTACGGGGTATTGAGATCAAAATGCACCGGACAAACATCTGCAAATACTTGGGGGTTGAAGATGTTGACCCAACGAGGCTTAAAAAATTTGTCAAAAGCCCCAAATACAAATTGATCCGTCACAACTTTTGTGGCGTCGACTCGATTGTCAAGTGGATCAAACAGCACGAAACTCCTCATCTTCATATGGTCCGGTCAGACTTTAACAAGACTGCCAAGGTGTGGCAAAATTTTGTACAAGCACGCCCCATGCCTGCCGAGCATATCAGTGACTGCACTCATGCTCGGGTGTGTGTCTTTTATTTTTTGATGATAGGCCGACCCATAAATGTGGGTGAATTGATGTTGGGTGAGATGGCACGTACGAGGTTTGGGCGGCAGATCAGGCGATTTTTCTTTGGAAACTTGCTCACTAAGTATATGCTAGACCTTGGGGTGCCTGAGTACCCAGGGTATGATGAAGTGGTGGAACCTTCACCCGGGCTTATGGACATTACTATACTACTGGATCCAGCATCCAAGCTCACGCCAGCTACACGCTATGGAAGGGACGAAAGCTTCAGCAGGTACATTTATAAAACTCTGAACTTTTTGATGTGTAAAGCAGGTGCTATGGATGTCGAGCGTATGGAATTGCATAGTGAGTTATCCAATTCTGCCAAAGAAATGTTGGGGATTGCTCCTGGCAGCCCTGTTCATTCTTCGAGGATGTGAAAACCGTACGCGGATCTGACAGAGAAGATGAGAGGGGTGAAGAGGTTACCGGACCCCGGGTAACAGTTCCTCTAGGCCCTGATGATGATGAGCTTGCAGCTGCTGCTCTGGAGACTTCCAATTGATAGGGAGCATTTCTTTTCATCCTATTGTGTTTTGTTAATTTTTATATGCATCGGGACTATGCATGCTTTAAGTGTGGGGTGGGAAGTATGCTACTTGTGATGTTGTTGTATAATTGTATAGTTAGAATTTTTTTTAGCATTAATTATGCTCTATTTTAGTAGTAGTCGCATTTTCAGTATTTTTCATTTTAGTTAATTGTTAATTTTAGTTAGTTCAAAAAAAAAAAATAGACGTTTCCAGACGATGGTTCTGTTGGACAATTCTCTTGAGGGATAAAGTCCGATTTAAAAATACCAAAAAAAAATTTTATTTTTTTCTTAGGATAGGTAGGTAGTATCCCTTGGTTTTTCTTTGGGCACCGGTTTCTTTTTCAAGGGTGTAGCTTGAATCGGGTACTTTAAAATTATTTTTTTAGAGTAGTTAGGAAGAAACTGAGTAACGTAGAAATACTCTTTGACATGTTTGGGGCTGGCATATTAGGTTATGACATACATTCTGCTTTCCCTTGTATTTGGTTTGACATGTGATGTCTGAGTAAAAAATAAATAGCCTATTTTGTGACGCCTTAGCTCAGTTGCTTAACTTGGATGCTACATAGTGTAATATTACTTGATTCTCTCAATTTTGTGTGCTTGCTTGACTTGAGAGTTGAATAAAACCGTTGTGATTGAGTCATATGCCATCTGTGAGTGAGGTTTAGTGATTTTCTATGCTATCCTGTGTAATCTAGAACTTGCCCCGTGTGTTAATCGAAGCGAAATTGTAGGTTATGCTAGTCTAGAGGATGACATAGGCATTTTTCTTATTTGATCATGGATGTTCTTGTCACATGATAATTAAAAAAATTTCATTGCTAGCCCCTTTGAGCCGTTTGACCTTTTCTTTGGTACCCACATTACAAACTGTACCCCTATTTGATCTTAAATTGAGATTTTTGCACATTTACCTCCTAAGGCACTTAGTCGCTAAAAGAAGTAAGGTGAGACAAGGGAGAATAATTTTTGAGTGGAGCCATGGAAAGGCCTATTAGTGCACTAAAATTATTTTCAAAAGTCACTGGCCATTGAATCTTCATGTATGGAGTGTGTGTAGAAAAAAAAATGATAGTAAAAGTATGTACAAAAAGATACACACCTCCAATTTTTATTAATTTGTGCTAGTGAAAATATAGAAGTGCTTAATTGAAAAAGGGCTATGTTGAATATGAATGGTGGCAAGGGAATTGGTTGAGAAGAATATGTGTTGATTTGTGAATGTAGTGTATTAAGTGATTAGGAGGGTTAGTCACTATTCCTAAATATATCCTACCCGTCCCTTAGCCTACATTACAACCTTAAAAGTCCTAATTGATCCTATATTCAGCTAACTTGAATTAGTGGAGATTTATACTAAGGGCAAGCTTATGGTATGACCACGGGATGCATATGAATTCTTTGTGAGAGTGAGTGAATTTTTGTTCAATTGTGTGATGTCCTTAAATTATATTCAAAAAGCATATTTGAATGTGGAGACTAGTTATATTCACTCTTTTGTTTGTTGGTGAAGGCACATGATCTCATGAACGATTGGTAGTGTTGTAAACCTTCTTGTTGGGTAGGTGTGTGAATTGAGAGGGCTTAGTGGTTACAAGTCGACTCTTGAGGTTGGGTGGTTGAAAATAGGTTGTTGGTATGATTGATTAAATTATTATACTTGGGCATGTTTAAAGAAGGGGAATAATGTGAAATTTTGTATGTTCATACTTGGTTGCCGGTATCAATTATAGTCAAAGGGTAAGGTGTGTGATTGAAAAGTAAAAGACTCCTTGATAATGAACTTTGTATGTGTTTAAGGGTAGTATATTGTCCCATTGCTCGAGGACGAGCAAGAGTTTAAGTGTGGGGTGTTGATGTTTAGCTTAAAGTGTATAGATTTCTATGTATATCGCCTCATATTTTACTTTTGTTTCGTGAGTTTTAGATGTTAATTGTGATTATTTATACTAATTTGAAGTCTTTTTATGTTTAGGGATGATTCGGGATCAATTGGGGGCGAAACGCGCGAAATTAGAGCCAAAACGAACAAAAATCGGACAAACCGGCAATTTGGCGATTTTGGGCGCCACAAGAAGGGTTGGGCGCCACCTGTGGCGCTGGAGACAGAATGATTTTGAAGGGCGGCGCCCTGGTTGACGCTGGCGCTGGCCAGGGCGTCGGTGACGTGGGTTTTTCCTGTTTTGCCTGGGACATGGTTATTTCGGCCCTAACCCTACCCAACACGTATAAAAGCAAGTCTAAGCTTATTTTTGAGGGATTCATGCCACTTTGGAGAGAATATACACACGGAATTTCTAAGGAGCGAAGGATTATCGGTTTTCTTCATCTTTTCTAGTATTTACAATTAATTCAACACTTATGCAATTGTTTGATTTTAGCATGAGTGGCTAAACACCCATTGTTCTGGGGTTGTGGTTTAGCCATGAATATTGTTATTCGACATTAACTTAACCTTGATTATATTTCACTTAATATATGGTTGTTTCTTCAATTCTGTGTTTAATTGCTTAATTGTTTGGCCGGCAGTTAGGTTCTATACACTATCTATGTTATGCTTGGGAAAGCCGTATATAGATTAGAGAAGAATTAAAGAGAGCTCAATCTTAACCCTTCAGGGGAGCGGATTTGTGGTTAGGAGAGGAATATACCTAGTCACCGTGCTTAATTAAATATGGTAATCTTAGTGCGTTCTAATAGATTAATTTCATAGGAATATAGGCGTTAATCTATTGAGAATAGGCGAGTAGTGCTTCGGGAGAAGGCTATGATAGCATTTATCAATTAATTAGAAACCATGAGTGAATTATATGAAATGGAGAGTTAATTAGAGTGCAATACGAGTGGTGAACTGATCACAACTCTGGAATACTTGTCTCTACTGAATACACAACAATACTCACATTACTTGATAATTAGTTATTTCGTAGAATCGTAGTATAAAATAGTTACATTCCTGGATTTTATTTTGGCTTGATTAAATAACAATTACATGAATTAGTGAGTAGTTTACACAAGTCTCTGTGGGTTCAACACTCGATTTAACATTATATTACTTGTACGACCACGTATACTTGCGTGTACGTTTGGGACCAACATTGAACAACAAAGTGAGAGGAATGACAATGGTAATTTCTCTCAAATTGATAATTCTCCACCTCGTCTAGTAGAATTGGGCAGCGGATTGCCTAAGGTGGAATGAACAAAGTGATGAGTGAATGTGTGGCCTCAACATCGAGTGTGTCGACTATGGTGCGACAACCTCAACTAAATGCACATGCAGATGAAAATTCGCAGAAAATGACGGCTAACAAAGATCCAGTAGCTCCAGCGTGGTTAATTTGTTTTCTCAAAATCGGATGGCGTTAAACGACCTTGCTCTGTCTTACATTCCACCGACGAATGTCGATGGTAATGTGGTTATTCAATTGGATCACATGGAGACTGCAAAAGAGGTTGATAAATGGAAGCACTATCTGATTGTTGTTGTAATTGGTGCAATCCCAGAGTAAAATCATATGAAAAGGTTCATCAACCAGATTTGGTCGAAAGCCACATGCTCTGAAATCTTCTGGCAGGACAAGGGTTATTTCATAGACATGACCTCAAGGAAATTCTGTGTGGAGGACCATATACAATCAATAATAGGTCTATAATTCTGAAGAAATGATCTTCTGACCTAGAATTTGATACAACATTCCTAAAAGAGATACCCTAATGGGTCTCTTTCCCTAATTTGCCCATGGTTTATTAGGGAAAAGACTCGTTGAGCAGACGGTGCTATTGTAGTACCCTTGTTTGCTAATGAATGTAGAGCTAACTAATCGAGAATTTCTTTTGTCATGATGCTAATTGAAGTGAACATAACAAAGCCATTACCAACTGAAGTCAAAATACAGGATCCATCTGGAAAGATATACCATCAAGCTATGAGATTTGAATGGAAACCTAAATTTTGTTCAGATTTGACATGTATGTAAAAGCACAAAGGAAGTTCAAGGTAAACCTCAGAAAATGCAGAGAGAGAATAGAAAATTTCACCTGCCAGCAAAGGAATGGAGAAGCAAGGGAAATGAGACATAGAATACAAGTAAGCCTCAAGAACCAATTATACCAACTGATCCTTCTAAAGCTAAATGTTATGATACAATAGCTTCTAAAGAGAAAAATGTAGTCCCTATAATAATGGCCGGAAAATCCTTGGATCAAACAACTATTCAGGTTAATAATACCACAAAACCTAAAGGGCATAACAATAGCATAGCGAGAGGAAAAACTGGTGTCTCAACTCCTAGAAAAACAGAAGAAGGTATGGAATTCTCAATTGTCACGCAAAATGCATTTGGAGTGCTATCAGAAGGTCAAGGGGATAAACATCCACCAGATAGAGGTGGTACATCAGACCCTTCTAAATGACATATGTGGAATGTGAGGGGAGAAAACCAGATATATAAATAGAAGGAGTTGGATAAATACTTAAAAGACAATCATATTTCCTTAGCAGGTTGGGTGGAGACCAGAATTAAACAACATAAGGCTTTTGTTAGTGCCCCTAATATCGCAAACAATTGCGCTATACTCATGAGGTTAATGAAAGAATATGAATATGGCAACTGGATGTGGTACAAACTGATGCTCAATTTTGTACCATCAGTAGCTCTAATGTCAGTTGTGCTATGACTGTGGTGTATGGATATAAAAACTTAGAGATGAGAAAGGAGATGTGGCAAAAGCTCAAAAACCTTGCACAAACTATAAATCAACTATGGTTATTATGGGGAGACTTTAATTCTATTATCACTACACAAGATAGAATGCCAAAACATGCATTAACACAAGTAAATGTTCAAGATTTTGCAAACTTTTGCTCAGATGCAATGATGTCTGAACTCCCTTGGAGAGGTGAGTTCTTTACCTGAAAAAATGGACGAATGGGAGAAGACAGGGTAATAAGCAGGATAGATAGAGCATTGGGGAATGATGATTGGATGCTGAACCTTGGTCACCTAACAGTTGAAGTTGGGGGTCCATTTATCTCAGATCATACACCACTCAGTTTGAAGTTTCAAAGAAGGAATAATAATATAAAAGTGTCTTTCAGGTCTCTAAATGTTTGGGTTGAACATGAGGAGTTCCAGAGAATAGTTAATGAAGGATGGCATGGTGCACAACATTCTTGCAAGTTAGCCACTATCTGGTACAGGCTGAAAGCTATGAAGTCTGGCTTTAAGAGTTTAAATACCAAGGATTTCAAGAATGTAACTGAAAAAATAGATCAAGAAATGAAGGACTTGATTGACTGTCAACAAGAAATGAATAAAGACTACTCTAATCAGCTAAGGATTATGGAGAAAGATACCAATATTCGATTAGAGAAGTGGTCACTCATTGAAGAAAAAATACTACAACAAAAATCAAGAGCTCACTGGATTGATGTAGGAGATGGAAGCGATAAATATTTCTTTGCTATGACGAAAGATTGAGCAAGCAGGAAAAACATTACAACTCTAACAACTCTAAATGGCGCAGTCCTAGCTGAGCCTAATAGTATCAAGAAAGAGATTGTTGATTTCTATAAGTCCCTTATGGGAACTGCTGTAAACATGCAAATACTAAAAAAGGCCCTAAACTGAATCATCAACAAGTAGTGGAGCTTGTTAATGATATGTATAAGCAAGAAGTAGATGATTGTTTGCATGCCATTGGTAATGACAAAACCCTAGGCATCGATGGGTATAATGTTGTTTTCTTCAAGGAAGCATGGGGGTTATTAAGGAGGATGTATATGAAGCAATATATGAGTTCTTTGCTACTGGTGTGATGCCTAAGGCCATTAATTGTACTACAGTTACTCTATTGCCTAAGATCACCAACCCTACTACCATCAAGGACTACAGACTTATCTCCTGATGCTCTATATTGTATAAGATCATCTCCAAAATCTTAACTTCAAGGCTGCAGAAGGTAATAGGGTCCTTGATTGATGGTGCTCAGGCTGGCTTCATCCCAGGAAGAAAAGGGGCTGACAATATCATCCTGGTACATGAGCTAATTAAATCCTACTCAAGAAAATATATATCACCTAGATTTATGATAAAGGTAGATCTACAAAAGGCATACGACAATGTAAAATGGAGCGTTGTGCTACAAATCATGGAGGGGCTAGGTTTCCCTCATAAATTCAGCCAATAGATATCATCATGTATCCATAGTGTTAGTTATTCCATCATGATAATTGGAGAACTAACAAACCATTTCTTGCTGCTAAGGGACTCAGACAGGATGACCTTGTGTCCCCATTCTTGTTTTCTTTATCCATGGAATATCTGAGTAGGCTTCTTACAGACCAGAAGAATATAGGCACTTTCACTTTCATCCAAAATTCAAGAAACTAGGCATTACTCATTTAAGTTTTGCTGATGATCTTCTATTGTTTGCGAGGGAAGATAACCAATTTGTAGCATTTTTGCATCAATGTTTTGATCAGTTCTCCACAACATCTGGACTAAAAGCTAATCTAAACAAAACTTCTGTATATTTTGGTGGAGTGGACAATACAGAACAAGTTCTTATCCTTCAGCAACTGGGTTATGTGAAAGGTGAACTACCATTTAGGTACTTGGGAGTACCTCTTACTACCTAAAAGATGAAGGTTACACAATGGTAGCCTCTGATTGACAAAATAGTAACCAAAATATCCTCCTGTACTGCAAGAAAATTATCATATGCAGGATGAGTGCAACTAATTAGATCTGTACTCTTTGGAGTAAGATCTTGCTGGTCTCAAATGTTTTTGATACCTTCCAAGGTGATCAAACTCATTGAAGCCTACTGTAGAAGCTTCATGTGGTCAGGTACTAATGTCATTACCAAGCGAGCTTTGATATCCTGAGAGTAAGTTTGCCAACCTAAGAGTGTTGGTGGATTGAACATATTGAATCTCAAAAGTTGGAATAAGACAACCATTATCAAACTGCAATGGGACTTAACAACAAAAGAAGATTACTATAGATCAAATGGGTGTATATGTATCATATAAAGGGGCAACCTATAACTAATATCCAAGTGTCTAAGCAAGCAAGGTGAATGGTTCAAAAGATTTTGACTGTTGTTGGCCCTAGTCCCTAACTGCAGGGAGTTAGAGGCAACTGCAGTATGATCAAGCAATTGTATCTACAGCAGCTTGGATCATTACAAAAAGTCGAGTGAAAAGCAATCATGTTCAAGAACCTAGCTAGACCCAAAGCAATATTTTCCATGTGGTTGATCATACAGGAAAGAATGATGACAACTGACAGGTTGCTCAAATGGAACATCAATGTGGATCCAATGTGTGTCTCCTATAAACTACATCCAGTGACTCATGCCCATCTATTCTACGAATGCACTGTCATCTTTGGTCTATGGAAAGATGTCTTCAACTGGTTACAAATGCAGGTCCAACTAAAGACATGGGCTCAACTAGTTTCCTGGTTTGTGGAGAAAGCAAAGAAGAAGTCTGTTGAAGGTCAGCTTATGCGACCGGTCTTTGCTGAAATGTTTTATAGTATATGGAATGAAAGAAACCAAAGAGTTTCCAATAAGGTACATAGGGACAGACAGAACATCATTAGAGAGATAACCTATCTTTGCAATATACGAGTTGTTGGCAAACTCAAATTAGTTATGCAAAATAAGCTTCAGTAGGTAGTAAGGGTAACAATGTATTGACATGTAAACTAGTTTGTCGAGGTTAGGAGTTCATGATAGACTTGTATACAGGCTGAGTTGGCCTCTATATGCTGTAATTTGCTTTTTTGGTAATTAATAATATTTGTGAATTACCAAAAAAAAATGAAGCCAAATATTTAACCACTTAACAATGTTTAAGAATTTCGAATAGAGACCTAAACCTGGTTTTTACTAACCCTAAAATTGCTTTATATAGTATGTTCTATCGTACAAAAAATGAGTTCAAGTCATTATTTGGGTAAATTATTAGGGAATATCAAATGGTTAAATATTGAGAAATATATATTTATAGTCTCTCTTAAAAATAATAGCCAACAAATATATATTTTTGTACATATATATATTATATACAAAAATATATGTATTTATATATTTTTTGTTTAACGAATGCAATTAATTTCAATCGATCATTATTTTTATATTTTGCCCTTAAATATTAGCTCTGGTTACTGACGTGGAAAGCCACCTTTAGACTGTAGTTGATTTATGCCTATTTGAAATGGTTTTTGGATTATATTTATTTTTTGAATAATTAAATATAAGTTCAGTCATTTAGAAAAATGGTAAAAATTACTACATTTTAGTATGAATTTCTTAGGGTAAATGGCTTTTTAAGAAACTAACTCCATAAATACTGGGTACTCGTATATAGATGCAGAATTTGCTCTGCCATCTGTCGATTTGTTTTATTGTACGTACAAAAAGACAGTTATTTTTGGGCATTTTCCTGTTTCCCATTGCTTTTTAGGTAGAATTTAGAAATTAAAGGTCAAGCCATCGCTTGTGCCAAGTTAACAGCTGTCTAAAGGCTGACCTACAAGATTCCTTATACGGCTAAGAGTTCTTCAATACAAGGTTCCAAAAAACACATTAACAACGTAATATCATTAAATTTCACACTTTTGTCTCCTTGAATGCAATTTTTCTTTTTCTTTTTTTTAAAAAAAAGAACGAAAGTACTACCTTTGATTCAATTTGTACGAGGTATCTTGATTAGGTAGGGATTTTAAAAAGTAAAAAATTGAAAGTTTTAAAATTTACAAATTTTAAATTAAGGAAGAATAAAGTTTAAAATTAAGTTGTTTGAGCGTTCTTTTCCAAGTATACTAATAAAGAAGTACTATCATATATAAAATTAAACGGAAAGAATATATGTTATATCTAAGTAAGGAAAACATATAAGTACATTATTAACAACGGTGCAGTTGTTTCCGTTTGACTTATAGGTTAGCAACGATTAATTTTTGCATTAGAGTAAGATGTCTTTATCACACCTCTTGAGGGTTTGGCTATTCCTTAAATCTTGCGTGAATGCGGAATATTTTATTCACCGAACTACTTTTTGTTATTACGCAAAGGGTACTGGTGATTTATCATTACTGTACCATCTATCTACATGACTACATCCATGGAATAATGTTCTTTAAATACATAATTAGTAAATTAATGTGGTGTAATATATCAATAATAACCAGTATTCTCACTGAGACTATAACTCATTGGAAAAAATGGATTTATAAATGCAACAGATACACCATATTTTATCCGATTATCAAAAACTTAGCGTACGAATCATGTCACAATAAGTACATTCCTCCCCATGTATTTTCTTTTTGTACGAAATTATTGACCTTTTATTACAAGTAGTTGTGACTTTTTATTTACAAAAATATTGTTGTATAACTTTTTTAAAAATTGGCTAGTTATGACTCTTTAGACTCTTCTGTGAAATGTTAACGGGCCAGATCATAATCTAACTGGCCCATTAAAAAGTGGCCTCGAGCCACTGGATTGGGCCTAGTTATTCCACATTGTAAAGGGACTAGTGTTGACCCAGGTACTCCTTTTTAGAAGACTTAAGCTAAATAGCCTGGGTATTTGTATTTATACTCACTTTTTGGGTCACGTTTTAACTTATACCTGTTTTACAAAAAAAATTGCAAGCGTACCCACTTTTTGCGTAACTTCAGGCATACGGGCCTGAAGTAGCAAAGTCAATCACGCAAACTTCAGCATTCTAGTAGACATGCCTGAAGTAGCAAAAATTGATGAATCAAGTGTTGGCTGAAGTTTTGTTTGTAATTACTGAACTTAAGCATTCTAGTAGCTGAAGTTTTGTTCTCTATTTGCTGAACTTCAGCATGTTTTAGCTGAAGTTTCGTTCTATATTTGCTGAACTTCGGCATGTTTTAGCTGAAAGCTTTGTTATGTTTGTGATGAACTTCAGGGCTGAAGTTTGTTTTGTATTTGCTGAACTTCAGCATTCTAGGAGCTGAAGTTTTTATTTATATTTGTTGAACTTCAGCATTCTTAACTTTATTTGTTTGGAGTTATTAGGTTGTTCGAAGTACATAAGTAGCAAACATTAATTTTCAGCAGAAAGCTCATCCCTATGAACTGAAGTTTCATTGCAGCACCAACAGCAGCAGAAGAAGAAGAAGAAGAAGCAGAAGAAGAAGAAGAAGAAGAAGAAGAAGAAGAAGAAGAAGAAGAAGAAGAAGAAGAAGGAGGAGGAGAAGGAGGAGGAGGAGGAGGAGGAGGAGAAGAAGAAGAAGAAGAAGGAGAAAACGGGGGAGGAGAAGGAGGAGGAGAAAGGAGGCTGAAGTTGTTTAAAAAGTTGGTACAAGTTAAAATTTTTTTAAAAAATAGGTATAGAATAAATGGGGGCGACCAAATAGGGCGCCCCGTACAATTTTTACTAAATAGCCGCACTTCTTAAATTAAATGTATTATATATATATATATAATTTATATATAAACCGTGTCTAATTAATACTACATAAAATTTGTATATACTAGCTAGAAAACGTAAATTGAATTCGGGTCCAATCCAAAACCGTATGTCTGGTTCTGGTTCTGATTCTAGTCCATATCAGGTTAACATGGACTCCATAACTTTTGAAAATTATTTTAATGTGTTTTTCAATCATTAAACAACCATTAAGAGACTAAAATAATTAAGAAACCTGTGAGATAATAATGGGACCTTGAGAGAGAGAGAGAGATTAGAAGACTGTACTGTTAGCTTTTGCCTAAGGAATAATGCAAAGGTAAAGGGGTGTTTATTTATTTATACTATACTAATTTTAGTGTACGCTTGTTGCGCGTGTACTTATATCAACAAGTATATAATTTTAGAAAAATTAATAGCATATTATTAAATAAAATAATTGTGTTATAAATAAAAATTTAAAAAGTATAAGTTCTTGAAAATGAATAATGTTAATATTATAGATCGATAAAGGAAGAAGTCCTGCCATACAAAATTCTCAAACATATAATGCAAAAACTAATAGGATAAAACTTTAAAATAAAATATTTATATGAAATATAAATCCAAACAACACATACATTTACCTCGATTTTAATTAACTTATAGCTTCTTCCTTCGCGTCTCAAAAGAATGTCATAAGTAATTTGAATACGAAGAATATATTCCATTATTGATTTATCAAAAAAAAGTAAAAAATAAGTGGACATAAGTCTAATTGAATTCGAAGTTCACTAAATTAAAATCTAGCATTAGTAGAATTAATAAGATAATTTTAATTGTTTTCTCGTCTAATTAATATGTAGAACTTTTCAAATACACCTTTATATAGTTTTGATTACTGAATTGTTATCGTCATTCACAAAAGAGCTCTACTCCTAGTTTATCTTTGAGATTGTCAGTTATCTCTAAATCAAAATTTAAAGAATAGATAATTTCTCCATATTCAACTTTTGGTCTTTGACCAAACTTATCTTCTATAGCATCTTTTTTCTCTTAATATTAAATTTTCCCTCAAGTATTGCTTCATATCAAAGTTCCAAAAATTATGTTCTTTTAAATAAGAAAATGATTCATATAAGCTAAAATGTCATTCGATTTTGAAAGTCTTAATTTTAGGAGCTTATATTATGGTAAATTTTTGTCACGACCCAAATTTTCTGCCGTTGGGTACCGTGATGGTACCTAGTCTTAGAGACTAGGTAAACCTAACATTTAACCACAATAACAATAATAAAAGAACTTTAACAATCTCGATAATAGAAATATTGACTGAGTCTACATTTTCTCCCAAAATCCAATAAATATAAGTCATAAGCTCTACGAAATCTTTCTACCAAATTTAAATACAACTGTCTAGAAATAAGTAAGTACATTTGAATTAAACAGGAAGGTGACTCTGAAGCCTGCGAATGCAGCAATAGGTTACCTTGAGTCTTCTCAGCAATCATCCACGCAGCTACTAACAACCAAAACCTGGATCTGTGCAAACAAAAATGCACAGAAGTGTAGTATGAGCACAACACAATGGTGCCTAATAATTATCAAGACTAGCCTCGGCGGAGTAGTGACGAGGACTAGTCAAGACACCACTGGTCTACAAAATAAATAACATGAACATAGAAATGACGGAACGTTACATCTACTTAAGATTTCACGGAATAATTTATAACAATGACAATATAAAGCGGAAGGAAATTTCAGAAATCAATCACGAAACAGCACAAAAATACACAGAAAGATGGACAGCAAAACAAGCCGAATCGAAAGGAAACACAACACAATAGAGAACACCAATAACTCAACTCCACGTTGGTTTGTTCACATCGGGCCTTAGCCATTAAAATCCATAACTGGTAGAAATCTTTAAACAACAGTTCATATGAAAAACTTTTACAAATAAAATTATTTTAGTATGGAAGAGTTTCCCTTGAAAATATACTTTCTCTAAAAGTAGATATAAATATATTTAATGGAGAGAATTACGTAAAACATAATTTCTTTCAAAATACGAAACTTCCTAAAGATGCTTTCCCAATAAATGACTTCCAAATATCATTTTAGGCAAGGCTAGTGCTTTTCAAATATATCTTCGATGTAAAAGTCGTTCAAGTATAATCATTTCAAAACCGTTGCTTTTTCAATAATACTTTTCAATAACATCCCTTGATCAAAATCTCCTCAAGATTTATCCACCGAAACTCAGAAATTTCCATGCAGTACAAGAGGAATATCAAATCTTACCAATAAATGCAATAAGAGATCATTAGGAATATCCAAATTTAGAACAAAGAATTAGAATGCAAAGACAAGTGCACGACATCACCTTTCGTGATTTTACTCTCATCCTCACCAAAACAAGTGCACGACATCACCCTTCGTGCTTTACTCTCATCCTTACCAAAACAAGTGCACGGCATCACCCTTTGTGCTTTTACTCTCATCCTCACAATAAATAAATAAATAGATACGGCACGACATTATCCTTCGTGCTTTAATATCATAACATGGAACGACATTATCCATCGTGCTTTAATATCATAACATGGCACGACATTATCCTTCGTGCTTTAATATCATAACATGGAACGACATTATCCATCGTGCTTTAATATCATAACATGGCACGACATTATCCTTCGTGTTTTAATATCATAACATGGCACAACATCACTCTTCGTGCTTTTACACTCTCATCCTCACAATAAATGAATAAATAAATACACAGCATCACCCTTCGTGCTTTACACTCTTCCTCACCCAAACAACATCAAAAACAATAGTTTGGCAAGAAAAATCAACAATAAGAACCATAAACATCTCGGCAAGGGACTCACAATGCAAACAATACCATTGACA
This sequence comes from Nicotiana paniculata, assembly GCA_005239505.1. NCBI lineage: Eukaryota > Viridiplantae > Streptophyta > Magnoliopsida > Solanales > Solanaceae > Nicotiana > Nicotiana paniculata. The sequence continues at coordinate 25,257 of ML312632.1, forward strand.
GCATAAACAGTAATAAAAACCGTAACATCCTGGCAAGGGAATCAACAAGGCACACAACATCATCAACGACAGGAATAATAAGAGAAACCACACGATTCCGGCAAGAGAAACAACTATAACCAATCTCACCTAAACAATTAACTTCACGAAATAAACTCAACTTAAAAAAAGGCGCAGTAATAGGCAACATCAAGGAAATACCAATAACATAAATGTCTAACAATTAGACCTAAGTGGCACTTAAGGGAATAGTCATATAAATCACAACATAAGACTCACGAGCATGCTTGACTCCAACGAATAGATGTTCCAACTACGACTAGTCAATTATAAGGCTAGATGACACTAATTATAGTCAATTAAGCAAGCTAGGAAGAAAATATAGCATGATGATAAGAGAAGAAGAATATTCAGTTAAGTCAGGTAAGGTCAAATAGCCAACGAAGGAATCCAAAAACAAGTAATTCTAATTTAAACAGGAAGGGATGAAATTAACAACCAAGGATTCAAATGTAACAATAAAAAATCATACACAGGTAATATAAGAACCTACGAATCCTAAAAGGCCAATCTAATTGCAAATAAGTTCGATTACATACTCGTCATCTCGCATACTCGGACTACAATCAACAAGGAAGACTCAATCCTAAGGGGTAGTTCCCCCACACAATGTTAGGCAAGATACTTACCTCAAAGACGACAACTCGGTACTCAAAAATAGACTTCTCGGGCAAAAAAACTTCTGGACGGCTCAAAATCAACTAAAACAACTTCAAAATACACATAAAACGTATAAGGAACTATTCCGAACAATAAAGTTTCAATCTTTACAAAATTATAAAAATCGACCCAAAAGTCGACCCCCGGGCCCGCACCTCGNCGAACAATAAAGTTTCAATCTTTACAAAATTATAAAAATCAACCCAAAAGTCGACCCCCCGCCCCCCACCTCGGAACCTGACAAATTTTATAAATTTCGATTACCCATTCCGATACGAGTTCACCCATACTAAATTTATTCAATTCCGATAACATTTGGTCTTTCAAATCATGAATTTTCATTTTTGAAGTTTTCTTTCAAAACCCACAACTTCCTCAACCTAAAACACAATTTAAATGATGGAAGCAAGAATTAATTCATGAAATATAACTAATTCTAGTGGAAGAAAACTTACCCATTCGATTTGTGTGAAAAACCCTTCAAACATCGCCAAGAACCGAGCTCAAGAAGTCAAAATATGTTAAAAATGGCTTAACCCTCGTTTTTGAAGAATTATATGCCGACATCTACTCAAAGAAGAATAGTATTAAAGTCAAGACCGGTGCTATCCCCTTCCCCTGCTACGCTTCCTTACTCAACAATCAAAGAAGCATTTTCGATTCCCCGATCCACTCTCATGCTAACATGCTAACAACGGTTTAGGTAAGCCAGGGGCTAAGCGGGAATGCCCTATCTAAGAGCCTACTTCCTTCTGATC